>JAIMZG010001010.1:0-38521 GCA_020466075.1 Colletotrichum coccodes
AGAGAGAGAGAGAGAGAGGTTGGGGCCAGATCGCGCATGCGAAGGAGGGACGTCGACTGAGATGTCGTCGTGGTTGATGCGCACCTTTGTCTCACACTCCTTCACCACATGAGCACCTCGGCCAAGGATTTCACGCACCCGGATCCAACACGGCGGGCCGAGCCCCCGTGTGGGTGGCTATACGATGTCTGACTGCGCGGTACTTGTTGAGGGCTGTCCGCAACTCGCGTGCATTGGCTCGGTTGACCGAGGGTCCTGCACCTCAGCCCGACCAACTCATGCAATTGGTGGATCTGGCCTCATAAGCCCAACTATTGCAAAGTTCACAGGCAAAATCATGTGGGTGTTTTGCAGGTTCACGGCAACATGTTGTCGGGCTCCCACTGGTTAGCTTCGACGGGTTGCAGTTGATTTGCAGGCCTTCTGGAGGTGTCAGGCGCTGCCGTACGACTTACATGGGCCAGGCAAGAGGTGTCAAAACAAGGTTAGTCGCGTCTTGGATGTCTTATCCGATGTGCCCTGGGGGCTTGTGTCGCCCGCGTTGCTGGTGTCCATTCTCGGAGAGTGGCGCTGCCGTTCATGTGCGGCCCTTGGACTGGCGATAGGAGCTATGTGTTGGGAGTTCCTTGGCAAGCGAGATGCAATTGTAAGATGACAAGCAGGTCATCCCGCTGGCCACAGCCTGTTTCTCGCTTCTTGAATAAGAGCAGGGCGCCTTGCACTTTCTTCGCCTCTTGTGGCTGTCTGTCTGACGTTTATCCATGTCATCCGGCCTTCGCCCTTCTCATCTCTTCGTCGGCGTATCGCTCCCCCACTCTGCCGACCTCGAGAAATACGAACTGCAACCACCCTGATGCGGTTCCGTCAGCGATGCTTACCTCTTCGACTCCGATCTCGCTGCAGCCCATCGAAACCCCTCTCTCCGTAGCTGCCCGGCAGGAGGAGACAGCAGTTCATGTCATAACTCAGACGATCTATCGCCCGAGCACCACTTTTGTCACATACGTTACCCTAGGCAGCGGGCCGTCGACATCATACTCCGATGGAGATCCGGCCGATCTACCGCCGGCAGCCTCTCCGACGGTAGCACCACCACCTCCGGACCGATCAAGCGGTTCGCTGTCAAGTGTTCAGATCGGAGCCATCTTGGGGGGCGTCGTCGCCTTCGTAGCCATCGCTCTGATCGCCTGGTTCTGCGTGTCGCAAAACAAATCAGCCAGAAGGCCGCCAACCCCTGACTACTGGTCCAGCTACGATTCGTCCACCGAAAGCTACAGCACGCCGCCTCCTGTTAGGCCACGGCCACCAAGAAGCCGTCTTCGAGGACGGAACCGAGTGCCGCACATTCCCATGCCGGTGCCTCCGCAGTGGCCGCCGCCGACCTTTCAAGTCAATGCTTACAACGCATGGAATCCAAAACTCAGCGGTCCACTTCGTCGCCCACAACAACCACCACCGCCTCGGCGGTACCGAGTATGACTTCCTTGACCGAATCTGCCGTGTAGATGATACCGTGTCTCATGACGCACGAACCACGGACAGGATATCAACATTCAAGCAATGTACTGGGATAAAATGGGGGCATCGGTGGTGCTCGGCAAGCAGGTCGTGCTCGCTTAGCTTGAAGTATGATAACTGAAGGGGCCTTCGAAGGGCAAACCGGAATTTTGAGTTCTGTCATTGATCAAATGGCAGTAGTGCTTGGGGTGGAAAGGCAGCCCGTTGGCGGCGAGATTATTAATGTGTCACATCTGTCATTCTGATACCCAACCAGCGAAGGAGCGAGTATTCAGCGTTTCCTGTTTAATATCTACTCAGATGCTTCTGGAACACGGAAGCTGCATCGTGCATATGCCAGCTAAAATCACTTTTGTATGTGAACATAGCCGGAATAACAGTCTTGTGTTTATCCTTCTCTCTTTGCGCTCCTCAACATCCTTGAGTAAATTTCTCACTGAAATTACTAACCGCCTAGCATCTGGTTACTGAGAGTCGGTACTAAATACTCACGAAGACGAACCGCAATCTTGCATTTCGATTCTGATACCTACTCTCAGTTTCTCCCATAGCTCAGGAAACTCGTCAAACTTTGAGACGTCTTCGAACTGTAAGTGATTCGCCACCCCTTCAACACTTGCACCATGCTCTACTAGTATCGAAGCAATCTCTAATCGTCCTTTGTCCAACACACATCCCATACGGCCATAGTGGGTTCCGGTGTCTAAAGCGATGTGTAAAGCCGTGGGGCCACCTCCAGGCTTGGGCACATCGTGGGGCCACCTCCAGCCATGTTGTCAAAGCAGTCTGACCTTGCGTTCACATCGACATTATCGTCTTGCAGTATCAGACGAACGATCTCAGCATCGCCCGCCATGGCCGCGAGGTGGAGGGGTGTCCCTGTCCAGGCATTCCCGCCCCTCAATCCAGACGGCCTGTTCCAAGCCCTCGTGGATTTGTGAGTGAACACCGAGGTCTTCGCCCCTGCAGACGCGCCGCCTGTTAAGAGTAGTCGGGAAACTTCCGAGTGACCAAGCCAAGCTGCGGAATGGAGCGGACTCCATCCCTGATAATCGGCCAGATCAGGGTTGGCGCCGTTGGATAGCAGCAGGTCGACCACTTCCGGGTGCCCCTCATCTGCTGCGACATGAAGTGGCGTCCATTGATCTCTTTCCAGAGCATCCACTATGGCGCCCGAATCGATTAGGATTTTGACGACGGATCCGTAACCCCTGCCAGCTGCAAAATGCAGTGGCCGTCGTCCCTGCTGATCAACAAAGTTAGGATCCGCACCGCAGCCCAGCAGCTCCTTCATGAATAGCGGGTTATCTGAATCAGCGGCTTGAGAAAGTATAGCTCCTCCTTCCAAAGGCTCGTTGATTTGGCCGGAAAGCTCGAGAACTTTGCAAATGGCGGCAAGAAGATCGCTATCCTGCGGCGTATCTGGGTATTCAAGATGCTGTGTCCAGTGAGCCGCGAGAGCGTGCTTCTCAGTATATCCAAGAAAAGCTTTCAAGACATCAAGTTTTTGGCTCAAGCAAGCGAGCATGAAAGCGTCTACCCCGGCTTCGTTTGCCCGATAGGGGTCGGCTCCAAAATCCAGGAGACACTCGGCGACCTCAACTGTCCCGCGCTGGGCGGCCTTGTGCAGCAGCGTTTGACCATCCCAATCAGTGGCGTGAATATCGAGTCCCCGTGGAATAAGAATCTCCAAAATCTTCCGGAACCGGCCAACCTCGCCCAATGTTATCTCGTGGTTTTGGGAAAAGAGGCAAACTCCACTAACCCACTCATGCTTATTGCCTGATCCAGTCCATCCATCTTTGCATGGAAATTTTGCACCGTTCTTGACAAGTAATTCCACTGCTGGAGCCTGCAGTTGCAGGAATGGTTCATCCAAAGACTGATCGAGCGGAACATTCGTCTCGAAAATTGCTCCCTCATTTTGGAGTGCTTGAACCATCTCCCAGTGATCGATGATTACAGAGAGAGAAAGCGGAGTATGAATGCTCTCCATGAAATTCCGAAAATTGCGTTTCTCTTTGTAGTACTCAACCTTTTTGTTGAGGATGTCTGAACCACAATGTTCGATCAGAAGATTCAGGCATTCCGTAGCCTGCCCAGGAACACAAGTTCCATCTGAGCCAAACGAGACATACGAACACCGCCACTTGCTACCGAGAGCGAGATGGTGTATCGCTGTTCTGCCAAAGGTGTCAAGCTCTCCGGAGTTGATGCCGGCGTCGAGGAGAAGATGCAAAATCTTCGGGCTCCTTGCACTTGATGCATAGTGAAGGACCGTCATCCCATCTGCTCCAGTGTCTTTGATGTTGATGTCGGCTCCATACTTAAGAAGCATTCGAACCATTCGAACTGGGAGATCAATATCGTCCTTTTCTAGAGAGAGGCCACATGCTAGCATCAGAGCAGTTTTACATCCAGCAAATCCGTCCCTACCACTAATATTAAACGGTCGTAATGATTCTCTATCAAAGTCACCTATGTGCACGGCGTTCACATCTGCGCCGCTTGAAAGCAGGAATCTAGCGGTTTCCTCGAAGCCGTTGATGACAGTTTGCTGTAATGGCGTGAGCCCCTGGTAACTGCGTGCTTCTAAACGCGCACCGTGCTTGATAAGGATCTCTGCGAACCGGAAATCCTTTCTGAATGTTGCTGCATGCAATGCTGTTTGCGTATCCGCCCGATTGACGTCGCGCCCGCTTCCAGCAAGAGTCGCACAGCAAGGAGCTTGCCGTCTCTGATGGCTGATTGAAGCAATCTTGATATCCAAGACTTTGCCGTTTCGTTCTCCAGGGCAAATTCATCGTCGATGTAATGTTTAAGACCGAGTATTCTTTCTGCTTTGTTCATGGTTCTCCATGCGTTTGAAACGGGAGGGTCGAAGCGGCCGCTCTTCCATAAATGCTTGATATCGAACGATTTCTCCTGGAAGACAGCGAGGAGGTCGTCGTACTCGTTTCGGTAGTCATTATGCCCCGTCGAGTTGCCCCGGAGATCGTCAATAAGGTCTGTTTTGGTATTATTGGCATCGATATAGCGACGTGCCTCGTCGAAACTAAGGTGCTTCAGAAGTGGCAAACGTTTGTTGCGGAATTTTGAGAGGATTTTGCTGTGATGTTCGAGCAAGCTCTTGACGGCTTCCGTCCGTTGGCTTGCCACTGCCCACCTCAACGCTGTCCAGTCGTGGATATCGCGTTCCATATGTTTTGCGCCGTTCTCAAGCAAGACCTTGACTGTTATCACATCGCCATTCAGACCTGCCCAGAAAAGGGGCGTCCATCCAACCGAGTCTTTCGCGTTGGTGTCTACCTGATGGGAAACGAGAACAGCAGCGGCCTCCTGACTTTGACCGAAACACGCCCAGTGTAGCGGTGTCCACATCTGTGTGTCTCGGGCATTCATGTCTTCGCCTCCCGTGAGTAGTTTCGTGACCTTTTGCGGCAGGTTCCAGTAGGAAGCCATTTGTAGAGCCGAGTGACCCTCAGGGATCGTCTCCAAAGCCGCCAGCCTGATGACTGGGCATAAACTGTTTCTGTAGTGTGAAGCCTGGAAAACAGCTGATCGAAGTCCGGCGTCGCCGAGCAGCCGGTCAACGGCGTGGGATATCTCAACCTCCGACGCCTCACTGATATGTCGTCTCCAATTCTGGGCGGCGTAGGACAAGAAAGGAAAGCCGTTCAAGCGTAAGTTCATTTCTTCCACCGTATGCGCCATTCCACTCAAAAATGGGCGCATGGTAAGGTAACGCAAGCAAGATTCCGTGACATCTTTGTGGTAATCGCCGTTGTAACGGTTGCGTAACCATGCATGTACGGTGCTATGCACCATGCTCACCGCATCTCCTTGAAGAACTACAAGACCTCCACATACCTTCAGGATCGTTTTGGGCGATACCAGGTTCTCTTCATCAATGGTATCAGCCCCTTCCTCGGTTGCGAGACCATGTATTAGCTCCGCCAACTGAAGCTTCCTCTCCGCAGAGGTGATCCATCCCATCGCTCGATGCGCCAAAGCGCGATGCGATTTTGACTGAACGTCGATTCTCTGAATACTCGACTCAAAAGCCTGGTCGAGATGAGTTGGATAGGTCTGCAGGGCTCTTCGCATTTCCTTTACGGTACTGAGGTCGACGAGATGATCCACCAGAAGTCTAACGAGAAGAAAGCTGCAGGACCGTCAGTACCGGGTCACTTTCGAGTCCTTCATCTCACTCCCAATCCCTGTGACCTGGTTAGAATATCCTTCTCAAGGTCAGGGCACCGTTCCAACATGTCTTCAACGTCGTTTTCTTCGAATCTGGAGACAATGTAGGCCCTTAAATCGCTACCATCGGCCTTCAGCTCCACAACCGATGCTTTTTCGAGCATAGAGCGTACCTCTGGTATGTCTCTGCTCGTGATGAGAACTCGCAGTTGGCTTTGATGAAGGGAGCCAAAACGGCTTTGAGATCCCTTGGGTTTTCCATCTCGTCAGGACCATCAAGAACGAGTTAAGAAGAGGTCGCCTCACCGGCCTCAAGACGGCCTGTTGGCAGCCGTCATCGTGGACACGATCTCAGCAAATCCGAAGGTTGCATCTCTGCACCACTCAAATGTTTTTTTTTAAAAGAAAGAATAGAATAAAAATCAACCCCCTGCAAAAATTGTCTTCCTGCGTAGATTGTGGCCATCAGCCGAATCCAGGCAAGAAGAGAATTTGATTCAGCTGTGGCGACATTGCACGCCATCCTCTGCTAAATTATCGATCGAAGTGCCTCCTACTGGTTGGACCAGTTGCTGTTAGCTTTACGTACACCATTCCGGTTTACGATCTCTAAAAAGCTTCCGAGACCAGCGACGGATTGTTGTTCAGGGGTAGTGATGAAGCTCGAATATATTTTGGGCAAAGTATGTATTAAGGCTCATACGACAGTCGGGCTGCCCGACACAGCTAAAAATCTGTCCCGTGCATGCGGCATCTTGACAGACACCAACATCTAGGTCAAAGCATGCGGTCGTGTATCGTGTTTCCGCTCATCAAGTCCTCGGTGGCTTTCTCCCGGTGACAAATGCTCTATTATCTTGTTAGTCATGCAGATACTCCCCAAAACAAGCCATGCACTTACGTATATGTGTATAAGTGAATCTTGTCGGACTTCAACTCCTCTCTTACCAAAGCCAGAAGTACCTGCACCTCTTCGTTTTTCCAATCACCAGCACGTGTGAAGAGAGCCAAGGTGTACGCCTCCAGAGCCATTTCCAGGAACTGAACCCGAAACCACCGCCCGACCTCTTTCAGCTCTTTGTCTTTGGGCCAGGTACCCATCGGCACAACTCTCTGTATCAAATTCACGTGCTCGAAGCCCTCGGCTCTCAGCATATCGGGAAGCGCCGGCGCAATGTCGAACCCCAGAGGAGCGCTGAGTTTCCTAAACTCGCTGAGCCATTGCCATGTTGCCGTGTCTTTCTTCAAAGTGTCATCGTCGCAGAAGAAGTTGGCTCTTCCCTCGGATATCTCGATGCTGCCACCGGGCTTGCAGTGCTCGTAACATTGGTGGATGAGCGCAGGCCAGTCTTGGACGGCGCCGGCGAGAGTTCGGGCGTGAATGAAGTCGAAGTGATTCTTCGGAAACGTCCATTCCATCGTGGCATCGTCAATCTCAAAGCGGACATTCGGTGGTACCCTGTCGTGGTTTTGTAAGCGACATCCGCGCACAAGCAAAGTCGTCTGGGACCACATACCAATCTGGTTGAATCGGGCTCAAGTCCGTACCAGTGACTTCGGCTGAGGGAAACAAGTCACCGACTTCGATGGCCTTTGTGCTCGTTAGAACAAATCATGGGACATCGATTCCCGTGCGCTACGCACCCATATACCGGTGCCGGTGCCAAGGTCCAAGATGTTTTGGGGGTTTTCCAATCGCGTTGCGCAAAGCTCTCCTTTGAGAGTCAGGAGGAAGACATGATGGGTCATGTCCAGACGCTCCTGCTCCTTGTCATCGTTGGGCAACAGGTATTGCCCGGCGCGGTAGGCATGATAGCGACGGCCATTTTCGTATTGGTAGTTGAAGATGGATGAGGTTGCACTCGCCGTGTCCGAGACATCACTGGCGTAGTTGGAGACGATGTCGCTGCCCACGTCGGACTGCAAGTTGGTATGGAGTCAGTTTTTCAGTATCAATGGCATTACAAGGACGTTGCCTACATCAGCTTCTACTTGAGGATGTTGCTCCTCCGGATCTGCTCCTGTCGCCGCCCGGGGAGATCCGTGCTCCGATGCCCGTGCGGACCGCGGTGGTGAGCGGACCGGCGACCGGGCCGAGGCGTCAGATTTGGCGGACTTGGTAGACTTTGGGGAGCTCCCCGCATCAACGGCGCGTGGAGTTTCGTCTGTTGACACCATGATCTGAAGGACCGGATTGCGGGACTCGGACTGATTAGTGTCTCTGACAAAGCTCACAAGTTCGCGAGCCTCCTGTCGAGTTGGACGAGGCGAGAGGGCACGCGCAAAGACTTGGACTAGCAATCAGTGTCAGGGGAGAGGAGAGAAGGGAAGCTATCCGCGGGGATGTGACATGTTCGGGGTTTTCTGACAGGTTTCGAGGGGGGCGGGGAGGATAGCCCTTGGGTCTCGCCATGTGGCGTAATGACGAGCTGACGGACATGTCTGGGGGCCAGTGGATTTACACAAGCTGAAAGCGGGGAGATTGTGGGATGGTTCTGGGACTTCTAAATCCTCCTGTCCCCTTGGCAGTCAAAGATATCGCTTCGACTTTGGCACGTAACCAGCCTGGTGGAAGCCCCTTGGCGACACACTCCCAGCCCGTCATCCAATCCAGCTGACGGGAACGTCTCGTAGAGTTTAGTTCTGCTCCACGCGAAACCCTGCTAGCGGTGTCTTTGACAGGAAATGGGAAAGGCGGCATCGATAGCGTCCCTTGGGCCACAATAAATAGCTTGATAACGGCCCCTCACCGCTTGGTCTTCTTGGGACCGTGTTGAATATTCGCTGTCCATCGACCGGGTAGCGGGGTCGTTGTTCGCTCAAAAGCCAACAGACACCCTGTTCGCACCCTGAGCATCTGCATGATTGCCGGGGTCTGGGGGATCCATCGAAACTGGGCAGACAGAGAGACTGATGCCCGCCACTATGGAATGGAGCACGGGTTTGCTGCTGTTCGCGGCGGCTTGTCTGCTCTATTTCTTCGTCGGAGCTGTTCGAAGAGTCTATTTCAGCCCTTTGGCCAACTTCCCGGGGTCTAAACTCGCAGCGCTGACACTATGGAACGAATTCTATTGGGATGTCATCAAGCGCGGGACTTTCATATGGCGCATGGAAGAGATGCATCGGATATACGGTCAGACTCGAGCCAGCGTCCGAAGTCGTCATTGAAGCCATCATCGCCCCTCTAAATGTAGCACGACTCGACTGACGCAGCGTCTTAACATAGGCCCCATCGTCCGAATCAACCCATATGAACTACACATCATCGACCCGGACTTCTACGACGAACTCTACTCGTCCAACAAGAAGTCTGACAAATATCGATGGTGGACCAACCTGGCAGGCGCAGACGGGAGCTCGTTCTCGACTGTGCCGCACGACCTGCATCGACTGCGCCGCGGGGCCCTCAACCCCTTCTTCTCGGTGCGCTCCGTAACCCGACTGGAGCCGTTGATCCAAGCCAAGGTGGAGAAGCTCTCGGCGAGGCTCGGCGAGGTCGTCAAGACAGGGGAGGTTGTGCGATTGGATGCGGCGTTCATGGCGTTGACGATGGACATCATCTGCGACTACGCCTTTGCTCACGATCGCAGGTACCTTGACGAGCCGGACTTCAAGCTCTTGTGGAAGCAAACGATTATCGGGGCTTTCGAGGGCGGCGCAGTCGGCCGGCAGTTCCCATGGCTGCTTCCACTCATGAAGTGGCTCCCCCTTTCTCTGGTATCCGCGATGAATTCCTCTGTCGGCCACCTACTCAGCTGGCAGGGAGGGGTGAGGGAGCAAGTGAGGCCGATCTTGGAGCGGACGGACGAGATCTCCCAGCAAGGTGCCTCGTCGAGGACGGTTTTCCACACCTTGCGCGACAGCGACTTGCCCCCAGAGGAAAAGACTCTTCAGCGCCTATGCGATGAAGCCGAGATCTTGACGGGCGCGGGCTCCGAGACGACGGCTCAAACGCTCACGAGGATCCTCTTCTACCTCAAAGACGTCCCCGGTGCGCAGCGAAAACTCCGAGTGGAACTCGACACGGCCATGCCAAGCGCAGCCGAGATCCTCCCCTGGAGCGAGCTGCAGAAGCTCCCGTATCTTGTGGGTTCAGGATCGGCGCCGTGCCAACGCTGCCAAGTGTTTCTTGTTGTCTAACCGAACGTTCTTCCAGACGGCCGTCATTCGAGAAGGCTTGCGGCTATCGTACGGAGTCACAACTCGCCTCCCCCGGATCGCCCATTATGCCATTGAGTACAAAGGCTACAGGATACCTGCCGGAGTATGCGATTGATTGATAGCACGTCTTGGGAATAGCGAGTACTGACCCAATGCCAGACGCCGGTTTCCCAGACACCGTACTTCATCTTGATGCATCCATCCGTGTTCCCCGAACCTGAAAGATTTCGCCCAGAGCGATGGATTGAAGCGGGGACGCGAGGTCAACGGCTCGAGAAATACCTCGTGTCTTTCGGCAAAGGTAGCCGGCAATGTCTTGGCATGAAGTAAGAGATACTCCCGTCGTCGAAGCGCATTCCGCGTTGTCTAACGCAGCATCAGCTTGGCCTACGCGGAGATGTATCTCGCGGTCGCCACGGTCGTCCGTCGGTTCGACTGGGAAATGTTCGAAACCACGCTCGACGACGTCGTCTGCAAACATGACTTCTTCGTCGCCGTCAGCGACTTGGAGAGCAAAGGCGTCCGGGCCAAGATGCTACGCCGAGATAACGGCACAACGGCACAACGGCATGACACCCAAGACCCAGCAGCCTGGGAGAGAGCCTAGAAGGGCGTCTGGACACGTTGGCGGAATGGCACCAAGATCGGGACGAAGCGGAAAACGCCCACTCGCTCGCCGGTCACTTATCCACAAGCGCTTCTCCGCATCTCTCTCGTTGAGCGTGCTACCCCGCGCGCAACAGGGGAGGAGTATGCGGGGGAACGCGTGGTTAGGATTCAGCCGCAGGGGAATAATCTGGTCGGCCAACGCCAAACAGGAGGGGATCGCCATTTAAGGAAGATTAAGCATGTTCCTATGCACCCCGGTCCGCGGAATCTTGCACCGACCGGCCGAGCCACCGTACGTGGACTCCACAAATCTTCCACGTATTGTTTGCGTTGGGCCGTGGGCGATGATGGTACGCTCCGCCGCCAGCTATGTCTCATTTAACTTTGTTTGGTTTCGATGGACTCCGGGGCGCGAGTATTTGAAGACGGGTGGTTGCAGGAAATAGCAAGTGAAATCTGGTGCCCATCGAGTAGCCCGAACTTGGCATCCCTCCTCTGTGCGTGTTCAAGACCTGCCAACCATGCGGACCACCTCCTTCGGCCTCTTGGCTACGGCCCTTGGCCTCTTGTCAACCGCTGCAGCCCAGACTGGCATCCCGAAGCGGCCAGTCGTCGAACCGGCGCCCTTCAACTCCGGAAGGGCCATGCCGCACTCGCCCCCCAGAGATGAGGGACGATACTGCTACGTCAAGCCGAGCTGCACCGAGGGCCGCGACGACGCGCCCAAGATCCTCAGAGCCTTCAAGGAGTGCAACGACGGCGGCACGGTGGTGTTCGACCAGAAGTACCTCATCAGCTCCCCGCTGGACCTCACCTTCCTGAAGCACATCGACGTGGTCATCACCGGCGAGATCCACTTCAACGACGACCCCTATTACTGGGCCGAGAACAGCTTCAAGTTTGCCTTCCAGAACCAGTCGGTGTTCTGGAAGCTTGGCGGCGAGGATATCAACATCTACGGCGACCTCGGCAACGACAAATCCGTCATTGACGGCCACGGCCAGGCTTATTGGGTGGAGATCCAGACCAACAAGAGCGTAAGTGGTCTCGAACGAAACTCCATGGCGTCTGTCTAACACGAATAACAGCTCCTGAGGCCGATGCTGTTCTCTTTCGACGGCGTCAAGGGAGCGACAATGTCCCACCTCCGCATGCGCAACCCGCCCAACGTGAGTCTCGCTGATTGTCGGACGACAATGAGGGCGTGACTAACGAACGCAGTGGTTCAACTTGATCGCCAACAGCACCGATGTGATCATCAGCGACATGGACCTCAGGGCAATCGTGAGCACATTTCACCTCTCCAGATGGCCGAGAATCTGACCTGACTGTGCAATAGAGTGAGAACGGAGTCAAGATTGCAAACTCCGACGGCTGGGACACTTACCGCTCCGATCGTGTGGTCATCCAAAACTCGTACATCATCAACACGGATGGTAAGTTGATGGCCTTTCAGTGCTAGCCGTGTATTGTGGAAACTCTTCCACGTATATGTTACCCTGGCCGAGGGCAGATGCTGACCCACCGCCTGCAGACTGTGTCTCGTTCAAGCCCAACAGTACCAACATCGTCGTTCAGAACCTGGACTGCACCGGCTCCCACGGTATGAGCGTGGGGTCACTGGGCCAGTACAAGGGCGAGACCGACATTGTCGAGAATCTCTACATCTACAACACAACCATGGCCGACGCCAGCGACGCTGCGCGTATAAAAGTCTGGCCCGGGATCGAGACTGCCTTCCAGACCCTGTTGAACGGCGGAGGCGGCCTCGGTCGTGTCAGGAACGTGACTTACGACACGTTCAAGAACATCAACAACGACCGGGCCATTACAATCACGCAGTGCTACGGCCAGAAGAACCAGACTCTCTGCGAGGAGTTCCCGGTAAGCCCCAGTTCTCTCTCGAGAGACCGAGGCCGCTCGAACGTCACATACTGATCGTTTCGTCCGTAGGCCAACTTGACAATTTCCGACATCACTCTCAAGAACATCTACGGAACGACGTCCAAGAAGCTTGACCCTCAAGCCGGCACTTTGGTTTGCAGTGCCCCGGACGTGAGTCGCCTTCCGTGCGTTACGAGATCTCAGATGTACATCGCTAACAACCTCATCTTTGACATGACAGCGCTGCAGCAACATCCGCGCCGAGAACGTCACCGTAACCGTCCCAAGTGGGAAGGCGCCTGTATGGGAATGCAAGAATGTTGACAAGAGCCTCTTGAAAATCAGCTGCATTTCCGACACAGACGGAGAGCGGGACACGACCAACGGCTGAATCACACTCGGACGCACCGGCAAGCAATATGCTCCTGACCGCGGCGGTAGTTAGATGACAACTCGCACCTATACATGAAAGCCTTAAGCTTTAGTTAGAAAGGGGGAGAAACAGAGGCCTCACGCCCAGGGCTCCTATTCTTCGTCCTCGTTCTCATCTTCACTCTCATCCTCGCATTCGAGCTGATTCCATGGCCAGACGTGATTCAGCTCACGTTCCACGCCATCCAGCCCCTCCTTCGCATTCTCACGCACGGCGAATTCGAAGGCTTCCGAAGCCTGCCTCATTGCTATAAACACTTTCTCCACAAGGAGTTCGGGTGCCTCCCGCAACGTCGCTGTATCGTCCCGTGCGCACTCCCTCTTCGGCGCCGTTCCTCAACCCGCGGAACCATTCCCGCACGGGCCGAGACAAGCCGGGTCCAGGTTCGGAGACATGGCGGCCGTTCCTGATGCCCTTTCCAAAAATGTATCTCGCCTCGCAACTGCTGCATCGCGTGGGGTGATGGCCTCCCGGCCTCCGCAGCCCCCCAGTGCGTTTGTCCCGTCACTATGCACTCGTCCCCGCATATAATGTAAGGAATATCAACCGTGGTACGTTCGTCACGGAGCGAGTCCAGGTAGTGGTTGCGAATCGCGGGCCAGAGACCACCAGAGCGCGCATGTACGCCTGGCGAAGGGGGCTTAAGGGGGACATGGTCGCGGCCAGATTGGTCTTCATTGGTCTTCAAAGTGAAGCGGACTCACGGCCTCGTCGGTTTCCTCATCTGTCTTTATGAGACCTGGGGCACTCCATATGATCACCTTGGGCTTCTTTACAGGTCGCTTGTTGGACGCCGAGGCCTCGGGCTCTTCGGCTCTGCGTTTGCGGCTCTGGTTGGAGTTCTTGGGCGCAAGCGTTGTAGGAGTCTGAAGGGGAGAATTGTCCGAACGTATCTGCGAGAGACCGCTTTCTTGCCTTCTGGACTTGACTCTTGCCGTCATATGGTGCGACCGGTTGTTCCTAAGAGCTACCTTGGTGTGTAGTGACTAGTGTAGCGGATCGCAAGGATTGTTGTTCGTGACTAAAAGGCCGACGCCACTGAAGTCGTAGAAGCCACGAGCTACGACGAACTTCTCAACTACGTATGATAATCATGTCGCAAGACGTAGCTTTTTGGGCGCTATCAAATCGTGATGGGCAATGCAAGTAGTTGGATGGCAAGTATTAAATAATTGTTTGTGTCTGGACATACAAGAATTGGGGAGGGGAGCTGTTGGAGTTATGTATAGCCAGGCTGATGCAAGCTAACCATATTGTTTATAATTCCTCGAGTAAGCGTACAATCCTCAAATAATAACAATGTCCTAATACAACAGAAAGGAAACCCCACGCCCTACGGATAAATAGGGCAGCCGTAGATGGTGAATCTTCAGAGCTTCACTGAGCGATTGTTCTGTATTTGTAGATACAGTATGTACTGTTGAAAGGTCGTGGCTTTTCCGGGTCTCAGTCTTGGCCAGCCCACCTGTTTCCTTTTTTCTTTGCCAAATTCCTACGTTTCACAAGAGCTCTCCAAAGCATTACTACTTTTGTTTCGGCGTTAGCCCAATATGCTTCACACGTAATTAAAGATTAAAGCGTCGGGGGGTCGTCCAAGGTCCACCTCACGAAAAGAAGGCTCAGAGCGGTTGGAAGGGCCTCGTGGAGAACTCGGCGATATTTATTTCTTCACACGGTTGCCCTTGTTCTTGGCACTTGCTAGCCATGTATCGAGTTACCAGCCACAGTTCCCATTATTCTTTGGAGCTGAAAGAACCCAAGTCGAGCATTGCCTTTCACGATATGCAACTATTACTATACGTTCCAACAAAAGTCGTACTCCCTCTTGCTGACTTGAAATTACCGCGTCTTTGCATGGAAATTACCTTCCAAGCCCCAGTCACCCTTTTCATCTACTTGTCACCAATATAACTCAGCAGACACCGGCAGGGCTCCCTCGTTCAAATTCAACCCCTTCACTGACGTGTCAACAACCCGGGGCCCTACAGTCTACACAGAGCACCCTAGTACGTAAACCTCCATACAGACAAAGCTCCCAACACAATCCCGCTCCCCAAATGCACCAGCCCCTTATTCCTGTTCCCCTTCCCTTCCTCTCCGCCCATGTTCCTCACGATCCACCAGTCCGCGAGGCCCACGCACGCCGTCACCGCCAGTAACGCAGTCACGGCGTCCTCGTTGCCGCTTCCTTCCTGGTACGTCTCGAGCAGGATGAACAAGGCCCCAGTCGCCAGGTCACGGGCAGACTTTGCGTAGCTAAAGGCCTCTGGTACGGAGGACAGGGGCCGGGCGATGCCGAAGGCGTCATAGATTGCGAGCGGGCGGACGAAGCCGAGGAGGCCGATGAAGGTCAGGCCCGTGCCTAGGACGTAGCTGGGGAAAGGGGAGAAAGGGGACGCCAGGTTCAAGGACATTTTGATCGAGATTTTTCGCACGTATGGCGAGGTTCTGAGATACAAAAGTACTACGGAATCGCAAATTGGTGGCTTCAAAGTGGTACTGGCCGAGATTGGAGCCGGTTAAAGATTAGAGAGGCTCTCAGTTGTGTTGATAATGTGAGAGGGAGGGGCGGTTTAAGTATCTCACGTAGCGTTCATCTGAACATTCGATTCTGGTCATGCGGCTTCTGGCAAGGGCTGGAGCTCCAAGCATCTTTCATGCGGCACTCCGATGCGAGCGGGGGTGGTATCGGGGCAGATAACTGTCCGAGACGCCCAAGCTCCCTTCCGCCCTCGATCCTCAGCAGTCACGCCGCAATGCCATAATAGAGCACCGAGCCATGAAGCCCAGGCAGCCCTCAAAGCTTCGCGACGAACGGACGCCTCGAACGTGTTGACCAGTGAGAAGCCGCGGCGGTCTACCGGACCGTGGCCGACAAACGGGCCGGACCCATCCGGCGGCCCCACACCGTCTGGCGCATGAGTTCTCGGCGGCCGGTTTAGCGCACTGAACAAGGCAGGAGCTAAGCATATTCCCCTGTCCAGCATCCCAATCCATCCAGAACCAACATTTGTCGCCAACGATCCCGCCGCTCAACGAGAGGGAAAAAACAAAGCATTTACGATGGCCTCCTTCTTCCTCCTTTCCCTCTCGTCCGCGAGGGGGTTTTTGTTGTCCATCCTGCCTTTCCCTCCATAGACGTGCAATCGGCAATCTCTCCCCGCGTCCGCGCCAGGACCTTGAAAAACGAACCGCAACGATGCTTCGCTGTCCGCCCTTCGTCCTCCTCGCGACGCTCCTCCCAACCGCCGTCGCGATAAACATCACTGTCCCCGCCGAGATTATCGCCGGCGTCGCGACCGAGATCGAGATCGGCTTCGACTTGTGGAAGCAGCCTTTCGTCTACGAGTCCTTCCCCTACCCCATCGACGAGGAAGCCTTCGCCGTGTGTCGCAACCCTGCGGATCCCGAGGTAGGTTGCAGGCGCGACATGCTGTACGAGAGTTATCAGCTGTTTCTGGACGTCGGGACCGACTGGGGGAAAGCATGTGCGCACTTCACCTTCCTTTTCGTCTCTCTCGCGCCACTTGTTTCTTGGCCGTGTTTGCTAACGTGCACGACGAGCAGGCTACCTCAGCGACCCCATTCCCGTCGGCACGACGAACCCCAAAATTACCATCCCAAAAGACCTCGGTCCGTCCCAAAGATACAAAATCACCGCAATGGAGTTTAACGGGACCAGGCCGGGGCTCAATAAACACGGAGACGCGGAATCCGAAGATTTCACTCTCGTCGACACCGAGATCGACGCCTGGACCGAATGGGAGAGCACCGGCGGCGCGCTGAAGCCATGGTATTCCCTCCCCTGCTCCTCGTCCGGCTGTTTCAGCACCTGCGGCCTCAGGTTCGCCGACGAACACGGCAACAGGAAACAGCGCACCGTCGCGGGTCTCTTCGACTGTCTTAACGAGTGCCCAAGCATTCGCGCCGACTGGAACGGCTTTAACTCGGAGTGGAGGTTTGACAACATCTTTGACGGCGTCGATTGGTCCGGAGGGTCGACGGCCGTGACCACGACCACGCCGAGCGCAGTCAGCACGTCGGGTTGGTCGCGTCGGATGACGACGGCTTGGCCCGAGACGATGCTGTACGGCACACCCACGGCCAGGCCGTCATATTCGGCTGAAAGTGTCATCGCCGCGAAGCCGACGGCGACGACGCAGTCATCGGCCGCGAGGAGGAGAGCGAAGCCGCCCGTTCCTAAGCAGATGAGTTACGGAGGCGCCATGGTGATGACGCTGCTAATGTGCCTTGTTGCATTCGGGATCGGGTCGTTGCTTGGCTGGATCTGGCCAGACGGACTGAGGTCCGAATGGTAGTGTATGGTTGATTATCCGGCACGGCAAAAGCCGTATACTCTCATGTGATTGTGAATCTCCTGTCATACACCGATCATCACGGTGTGCACTAGTCGGCCAGGCCTCGTGTCTCAGTTAATAAAACGAACCAACAAGAACTGTCGATGGAGTCGACCATATAAGCGCGTACAACGCAGTAGCGCAATTGTACTACGTAGACTCGTTCTCGTCACCCCTGCTCGTTGTGGGCTTCTCTGCATCGAATTCGAAAGCTCAGAAGTCGAAGCGGATCCCATTAGCTAAGAGCCAGATAGCACCGCCTGCACCCCGCACGAGCTCGACGCACCGGCTGGATCAGCTGCGTCCCCAGCAACGCCCGGACGCGCTTTGTTGCGGGGAACGCCCTAAGACAGCTGTTTCCAGGGGTTGTCCCTCTCCTCTTGTGCCGCCTCATGACGGTAATTCTCGGCCTAGACCTGTTGCCAGATGGGATAGCCAGTTGCCTCGGCTGCGAGCTACTTTGAGAGAAGAGAGAATGAGAATCGAAGAAACCTAAGTCCGCATTACATGAATGTGTCAAAACCTGAAGGAACCTTCGGCTCTTTGCAGCCTTCCTCGTCGGTATGTCCAAGACGCCCTACGCCATTCGGGGCCATGCGTCTCGTGCTCCCTTGGCTCCCGCTGCTCCTTATCTGCGGATTGAGCCTGGTCAACAGTGACACCCTGCAGTGAGCCGATTCCAAGCGCCCTATGAAACCTGTCCCTGAGCCGATTGCGGGGTTGGCAAGGGCGTGATGCTCCCTATTCTGGGGAACAATGCTTAGACCGGCTGTCGGTCTGTGATACGATCCTGGTTCCGGACGTATAAGTGTCTTTGGCGCCCGTCACGGGGAACCAAATCTGACTTCAGCCAAACCAAAAACCCTTCCTTTTAGTCCAGACTATTCCCCGATATTTTGCAACTTCTCCGCTGAGGCGCGTCATCGTCAACTTTCCTTCATTTGGACGAACCGAAGGCGTTGTCGTTGCGGCATCCCAGGTCGAACTCGACTGATAAACCTCACCCTGCCAAGGCTTGCGTGTACCAAAGTGTTTGATAACACTGTGAAGTAATCAATCCACGGCCATCTGTCAATCGGCACCCCGCCCTTCCGCCATGCCTTTCAGACAATTGCCGGGGCCCATGGCACGTTGCTTGCGCGCCGCCGGGCCTGCAGGTGGGAGAGCAGGGGGGTTGGTTAGGTTCAAGCAGACGTTGGCCGCCAGCGTTGCCGTTGCCGGCCCTGGTCGCCAACTTGCCGGTTTCTCATCCGTGTCTCCACTATATCGAGGTGGGGGATCAACATCATCTTCCTTCGATGCTGGTATAAAGCCGTCGCCTCGGCCCGTTGTTGAAGATCAATACAAGGCCACCATCGAACAAGCCCGGAGCCTTTCTTCACAGTCAACCGAGATGTATACCGCATCGTTCGCCTTCTTCGAGGCGCTGTGGGACGCTGGCGTCACCCACTGCTTCGTGAACCTGGGCTCTGACCACCCCAGTATCATCGAAGCCATGGTAAAGGGTCAGAGAGAGAGGAAAGGAAACTTCCCCAAAATCATCACATGTCCTAATGAAGTAACGAGCCCCTTCACGTTCGCAAAAATGTCCATTGACTCTGCTGACGACTCGGCCAGATGGTTGCCATGTCCATGGCTGACGGGTACGCCCGCCTGACGGGAAAGCCGCAGTGTGTCATTGTCCACGTCGACGTCGGAACTCAGGGTCTCGGCGCCGCGGTGCACAATTCTTCCTGCGGCCGCGCACCCGTCCTGGTGTTCGCTGGGTTGTCCCCCTTCACCCTGGAGGGTGAGATGCGAGGTAGCCGAACCGAGTACATCCATTGGATTCAAGATGTCCCAGACCAGAAGCAGATTGTCTCACAATACTGCCGGTACTCTGGCGAGCTAAAGACGGCGACCAACGTCAAGCAAATGGTCAACCGCGCCCTGCAATTCTCCAGATCGGACCCCCAGGGACCCGTGTACCTTTGTGGCGCAAGGGAAGTCATGGAGGCCGAGGTCGAGCCGTACAGCATCCGCCAAGACGAGTGGGATCCGGTCGAGCTCGGTGGTCTTCCCAAAACTGCCGTCAATAAAATCGCCGAGGCGTTGGCTGGTGCGAAGGAGCCTCTTGTCATCACCGGATTTGGCGGCAGAAACCACGAATTTCCCGCTGCGCTCGTCGAACTCGCCAATACTGTCAAGGGCCTGCGTGTTGTCGACACTGGCGGCAGCGACATGTGTTTCCCAGCAGACCACCCCGGCTGGCTGGGTCTTCGTTTTGGCATCGACGAGGCCGTGAAGACGGCCGATGTTATTCTTGTTCTGGACTGCGATGTGCCTTGGATTAACACCTTGTGCCACCCCAAGAAGGATGCCAAGATATTCCATATCGACGTTGATCCACTCAAGCAACAGATGCCCGTCTTTTACATCAGCGCGCAGTCGAGGTACCGCGCAAGCAGTCTCCAATCGATTGAGCAAATCACATCTCACCTCAAGGGCCAGTTTGCCGCGCAACTAGACACTGCAGAGGCCAAGGAGCGCGAGGTCAAGGTCAAGGAGTCGCACAAGCAGCTCTTGGCCGGGATCGAGGAGAAGGCACGGCCCAAGGCCGACGGCGAATTCGGGACCGGCCACCTCACGCGGACGCTGAGAAAGCTCTGCCCCGAGGACACGATCTGGGCGATCGAAGCGGTGACGAACACCGTTTTCGTCCACGACAACCTCCAGCCCACGCTGCCCGGCTCCTGGATCAACTGCGGCGGCGGTGGTCTCGGCTGGTCTGGCGGCGGTGCTCTCGGCATCAAGCTGGCTACTGATTATGAGAACGGCGGCAAGGGCAAGTTTGTCGTCCAAATTGTCGGCGACGGCACCTTCCTCTTCTCGGTGCCGGGTAGTGTATACTGGATCGCCAAGCGGTACAACATTCCCATTCTGACAATCATCTTAAACAACAAGGGTGAGTGTGGATGAGGCCCCATCTTGAACCGAGGTTCGAACTAACATTTGACAGGATGGAACGCACCCCGACGGTCACTGTTGTTGGTGCACCCCGACGGTGAAGGTTCCAGGGCGACGAACGAAGAAATCAACATCGCTTTTGACCCTGCCCCCGATTACGCCGGTATTGCCAAGGCGGCGGCAGGCGGGGATCTGTTTGCCGCTCGAGTAGACAAGGAGGCAGATCTCGAGGGAGTGCTCAAGAAAGCGATCGAGACGGTGCAGGCCGGACAGCCCGCTGTGTTGGATATTAAGGTGGCAATGGGTTCGTAAAGGTGAGGCTGAAGAAAGGGCAGCTAGAAAGAAAAAGCGAGGCCGTGTCCGAGTAGTGCGGTCTGACGAGGTGGTGAAGCGCGGTGGGGTGGATACGATGACTCGTTTGCGCTGCATCCGAAGATATAGGCGGGGATGTAGATGGCCTGATTTAGGTCCAACCCGGTAGAATAGAGTCAGCGGACATTTGATGATTGTTTGGATACGATGGCGTGTGTAATGCCGTATGACGGTGCATGGGTGACCCCGGCGGGTGATTCGGAGCCGTTTCCCAGGCTTCGCCGGATGTTAGACGTCCACTTTTTGACGCGTCTGTATGTTGGAGTAACAAGCTCAAGGCACGGAAAGATTGCGGAGTGGCGCGTGAGTGCCAGTGGTGGGAAGACTGCCGGGCTCGGGATGGAAAACCGACGACCAGAATCTTTTTCTGGGATGTAACAGCCACGCCCAGGACAAACCAGTCTTGGTGCCTTCACCTAACCCAGCGGGTAGATCTCGCCGAGTGAGCCGGAACAATTCATGGCCGTCTGTAGTGGTGTGTAGAGTCTGGCTGGCTTGATGAAGGATGCCAGTGAAGGTCGTTGGGCTCTGGTGGTGTGGTGCATTGTGGTGCATTGTGGTGGCCTGGGAGGAAGGTGGCAGCATTAGCCACGGATGGTTTAGGGCCCCAGGGAGCCCAAAAGTCGTGCCGGGCATCGGTATCGTCAGTTTGCCGTCGTGCTGGAAATCTGCAACGGCGCGACGACATGCAGGGAAAAACAAAGACGGTCGAAACTGCTTACTACGTACGTTAAAGATTGGCCAACACGGCAAGTCGAAGCCCGTAAGGGTGGAGGTCAGGAGCGCGTGCATCAAATCTGGTCATTTGACAAGCAAAGACCCCTAAAACCCCACTCTCAGCCACCCTTCACGTTGCGCCTTCCTCCAAGATATAACGGGGAAGTGGGGGGCGGGCAGGGGGTGGGTGGACAGCACCGGCCAGGTCGATGTCTGTGCCCTCTCTGGATTTCCAAGACATCCCTGTCTAACGCCACCACCACCACATGGAAGGTGGCCGCTGAGGGGGCATTTGGAGCATGTTGCGACCGGGAAGGAACGAAGGGCGAGCGGATGTCACCTTTGATTGTCCGTAAATGGTGACTGGATGATCCCGTTTCCTCCCGGCCGTCCTCGAGCGCACTTAACCCGACTTGATCAGGTTGGATTGGAAGGGAAAATCCTCGCTTGATTCACGATGTTTCGACTGTCAACATTGGAGGCGAGCCACTGTGGTGCATCCGCGGCTGTTTTGCCCGATGACAAGCGATGGGAACCCGATCCAGGACTGAAAGTTGCGGTTGCGGTTGCGGTTGCAGGTGCATTTGCAGTTGTAGCTGCCTAGGTCGTTGGGGCCGCAGGTCATTCCTGGTCAGCAGGGGCCTCATTCGGTCCTTCCCAAGAGGATGTTCACCTGGTGCGATTGTTGTCTGGCAGACGTGAGAAGGTGCAGCTCAGACTCGAGGCAGGAAAGGCGAAGAAACGAACACTCGGGAAACCAGCAAGCCCTTGGTCCAAGCTGGGACGGGGTGGCCAGAAGCAACCTAGAACGATGAAAGGAAGGGCAGAAGGGAAGGCGTGAAGTGAAGGCCTGGTCAGAACCCCGGGAGGCAAGAGAGGGACCTTTTGCACCGGCATTCCTATCTTTCCCTTCCATGTTTAAACGAGGACCGCCTTGGATAGCTCGGAGCGCGGACCAGCCCTCGCCCCTCCCTCCATGTGCCATTTGATCCCTCTCCACTCTCCTCCACTCTACCGTCGCCTCATCTTCCCAGAGTCCCGGTGTCCCCTCCGAACATTGTAATTTCTCCAAAAATTTGACGCCGGCTGCTCACGTTAAAACTCCCGGACTCCCATTCCGACCCGGCCACGAACGGAGATTCCTTCAAGATCACCTGCAGACGACGTTGCGGCCGCTGCGACGACTATACAGGATCGGCAACTTCGCTAATATCCCGTTTGCCCATTCCTTATCTATCCAATCCTGCTATTTGTCTGCCATCTTCGCCACCTCGCATCACTTTTTGTTGTGGTTCCTGCATTTTTACATCATATCCCCCTCCCCTCCACATCCCTCCGCTTCCCTCCGCTCCCCTCTTGGCCTGGTCCGCCAGTTCTGAACGCGCCTCCAAGTCGTGAGCTGACGGTCAACTGATACCACGGCTTTGCGTGCCAGCCTGTCGGCCAATTTCCCGCTGGCTTGACCAATTCGTCGTCTCGTCCGTTCGCTTACACGGCCTGGTGAAGCTCGTTCCGGTCGAGTCGCTTCGGTCAACAACAATACGACTCTGCGCGCCGTCCCCTGCACGACGCTACGCTATCAGACTGTGGATTTCTCCCTGCTTCTGCTTTTCCAACGGCTACGTCCGGTGCATCGCATCGCGCCAGCTGCAGGGTACATCAGGCAAACGCCACCGAATGTCTGCTGTTCTGTCCCGCCATTGCTTTTCTTGCAGGTCGCTCCCCCATCTGTATGCAGCGCTTCCCGGCTTCGCCTCGCTTTCTTTCAGCATCCGGCCGCCTTCCCCGCCCCCAATCCTGCCGAACCGTCTACAGTGTTGCTCGATCATAACTGCACCTTGCAGCTCGAGACTTGAGACGATCGCCGATCCCTCCACTGCGACGGGGATGCCGTGTCCTCTGCTGCTTCTTCGCCCGCCGCATGCCTGCAGTTCCCCGCACTAGCTTCGAGATCAGCAAAAAGATTGTGCTTGCCAAAACCACCTCTGCCAGTAATTCGACCGACAAGGTCGTGAGGTCGAGACCACCACCGCCGCCGCCAACGATATTGCTCCGAGCGAGACATTGCCAGCCGAACCACCTGGGACTGAGGCGCTCAGAAACCCAGACCCTCAGCCGCCAGACGCTGACCGACCTGTTTCGCGCCCCTCTAGACCTCCAATACCCCGGCGCAACATCGCTCTTCGCTGCACCTTGCCCTACACATCGCCCTTTATCTTCCGCAACCGATCGACTATAACCCCCTATTTCCTCAGATCCGAACGTTCTTTTTGTCTGAGACAAAGAATTGGTCTGTTCCAGTACGGTGCGGAAACACGCCTCTGGTCCAGCATAAACGACTGTCAGCTGCAACATAGCCCGCGAAATATCCCGACCCCGCAAGCCGAACAAGGCCGAGGGAGATTGCACTTCTGCAGAACAGGACTTGGGGCCACGATAGTTGTTCCAAGCAGCGCAAGGGTACAGGAACCAGACAGCCATCCTCGGGGGCTTTGCTCACAATTCTTCGTCTTTCCGAAGCGTTAGATGCTCTCCATCGCCCGCGTCGAACCCGCCGAGACACTGTTCTCCCACTCCAATACGACGCCCTTGGTGCCCAATACCCAACCCTGGTGCCTCCCTCAGGAGCAGCACGAAACCACGATCATCATGACGCCTACACCCGAAGAAGGCGTTCCTCTCCAACCCACAGAGTCGAACGCGAGCGACGTTCCCGACCTACCCCCGCCGCCCAACCCTTCGTCCGACCCGAGGCTCTGCATCGCCGACTGCGAAAGCCCGCCAAACGTGCCCGACAACGACGATGTCTTCAAACTATCCCCTCGCTCAGCGATGAAGCTGCTGAGCGGCGGCATCGAAGCCCTCGTCCGAATAACTGGCGATATACCCCCGACACCACCCCCGACGAGCCCGACACTGCCCAATATGCGAGGCATGGCGGCCGAGAAGGAACTTATTCGCTCCAATTCGGAAAAGAATCTAGCGAGGATGCGGCAGGAGGCCGAGGCGGCCATGGGTCATTCTCATCCTTCGCCCCGCCGGCCACCGATGATTTCCCAAATGAGCGGCTCCAGTGTTCAGCGTCACAGCTGATAGACGGTGTCCATCTGAGGCAGACCCAGACACCGACCCCCCCACCGCCTTCGAGACCGCCCGAACCGTACATAATCATCGGCGAGAATTCCCAGCCGATCAACCTCCAGCACAGCGCCATAACGCGCAAGTTTTATTCCAAGAAACCTCCACCTATTGGTATCGACGAATATCTTGCACGCATCCATCGATTTTGTCCCATGAGCACTGCTGTCTATCTCGCGACGAGCCTCTACATCCACCGCCTCGCGGTTGACGAACGAACGATACCGGTGACGAGGCGAAACGCGCATCGACTGGTGCTGGCGGGCCTGAGGGTGGCGATGAAGGCGCTGGAGGATCTCAGCTATCCGCACAGTAAGATGGCCAAGGTTGGCGGTGTCAGCGACTTGGAGCTTGCGCGGTTGGAAATCAGTTTCTGCTTCCTGGCCAACTTTGAGTTGGTGGTGCGGGAGGACATGTTGAAAAAGCACTGGGAGGTGTTGAAGCAAGAGCAACCGCTGAAGCTGATACACCCCAGCTTGCCGACCCTGTCGTTGAACAAGAAGCCCCGGGAAGCAAGGCTATACGGGCAAGAGAGCCAATGGCGATGAACCGGGGAGGTAATTCGGGCGAGGTAATAGGGGCCAAGGGGGCCCCGCGTCTTTGCGGCATGTTTGTGGCATTTGAAGGAGAAGGGCAGAGCGCATCATCAAATTGCATTGCGGCGGTGTACTCTGGGTAACTGACGGACGATCCCATGCCATCTGTTTCGTGGCACTTTGTTAGGCGGAATCTTGTTTGAGCATGAACGGGCGGGGGCTTTGCTAGAAATGCATCTCGCAAGTCGACGATACCCGGCGTTTGTGTTGGAGAATTGGAATCATTCCGGCATTTCAACTCTTGTGGCTGCATCGGATTGGGTTGCGCCTGAACCCGGCGAATATTGGTGTGCTAGTTAACTACACGGTGCCATGCATAAGTGGACCAAAGGCCTTGTTAATTGGCTTCGTCCCAGTGAAAGGCATGTTTCCCCTGCGGCTAGACATGTGACGACATTATCGATAAGTGCAGGTGGCTTTGTCGACTATCAAACTCGACAGGGGTCCGGGCCGAG
The DNA here is from genome assembly GCA_020466075.1 of Colletotrichum coccodes. Classification (NCBI taxonomy): domain Eukaryota; kingdom Fungi; phylum Ascomycota; class Sordariomycetes; order Glomerellales; family Glomerellaceae; genus Colletotrichum; species Colletotrichum coccodes. The sequence continues at coordinate 25,391 of JAIMZG010001010.1, forward strand.
TTCTTGCCCGTTGACTTCAAAGCTGCGGCTGCTGGAGCTCTGGGCTTCTGCCCGAGTTTGGGAACCCGGAGCTTAAGTAGTAACACCGTCCTTCCGGTCCGTGTATTCGAGGCGGGTTTTGCGCATTCGCTCTCCCAATGCCCGTTCGAGTTCGTTATCGGTTCCCATCCGGCACAACCTTTACGCTCAACACGGTCATTTCCATCTCTCCTTCAGCTTCTACAGCTTACGGCAGCCTACGCGATCAATTGACTAATCTGCGACCCGACAAATCGCGGCCAGAAGTTCAGCCGAGGCCAAGCCACTCCACCACAGAAACATCCGAGCTCCCAAAACACAACCCCCCACGAACCCCCGACTGAGTCGTCGGAAACCCACGCAACCAATGAGTGAAGAGATGGACAACGACGTCGAGATTGTGGAAGGCGCTCCTGCGAATCCGGGGGCCGACGCCGAGATGGAGGTCGTCGACGAGGGCGACAACGCAAACGCCGAGGACCTCCCCTTCGCCGAGGGCGGCGAGAGCGACCCCGTCGAGCCGCGCGCCACCTTCGTCAGCTACCTCTCCAGCCCCATCGTCACCCTGTTAGTTGGTCAGGGCGAGTCGGGGGCCGTCGTCACGGCGCATCAGGCCCTCCTGACGCAGAGCCCTTTCTTCAAGGCGGCGTGCGCGCAGTTCAACGATGACGGCAGCGTGGGTATCCTCCCCGGTCGCGTCCCAGTTGCTGAGCTCGCGGAATAGGCAAGCCTGACTGACTTTGACACGCGACAGCCGCGTCAGATTGAGCTCGTCGGCGAACACCTCGACGCGGTCGGCTGCTTCCTCGAGTTCCTCTACACGGGAGAGTACTTTCCCCGCAAGGTCGCCGGCTCGCGCACCCTCGAGACAGACCCCAGCATCCCCGACGTCGACGCCGACGGCACCCAGCTGCTGAAGCACGCGCGCGTCTACACGCTGGCCGAGAAGTTTGGCATGCCTGGCCTGCGCTCGCTCGCCAGTTCCAAGATCCACTGCGTCAACTCAACGGCCAAGGGTGAGATCGCCTACGCCCGCTACGTCTACGCCTACACCAGCAAGGAAGACACCACCATCCGCGCCCCCGTCGCGAGCTTCTGGGCCACCCGCTCGCACACTCTCCGCGCCGAGGCCGAGGAGGAGTTCCGCTCCTTGTGCTTGGAGTACCCACAGTTCGGGTACGACGTGCTTAGTACGTGGCGACGCCCACCCGTGTGTGAGGACATGTTGCTGACCGACTGTTCGCAGCCCGCGTTCTCGACGAGAAGCTCAAGAGGGAGCGCAACGAGAAGCTCCACCCCTCGCCGTCCACCGGAAGCGCCCGCAAGCGCGCGCGTCACAGCCAGATTTAAGGTGTTAATAGGGGCGTTGAGGCGTTTCCGGCGTGCCCTCCCATCTTCTGGGTCGGTGACATTGTCGCCACGCGACTCAAGTGTCTTTCTTGACTGCGCGTTGCCTCACCCGTTGCATTGTGCGCGTGTACACTCCTTAGGTACTGCGGAGTCATTCGCTGCATCCACAAGGACCTTTACGTTAATACCATCCATGCAACCCATGATCATCATGCGGCCTCTGGATGGTTATCGACATGTGGGCGCGGAGGGACGAAGAACATATCGTGGGCCGGGCTGTCGAGCGCGCTTGAAGAATGAGGGATGATGATCTGGATCTTTTTGTGTCTAGGCGAGTTCAAGGCGATGATCGCGGGAGTCATTACCTATGGAACTGGGTTGAGGGGAGAAACGGGTCAAAGAAGTGATGAGAGAAGCACGTTCGTGATTTAACCCGGGATGATCCATGTTGAGCCTATATTCCTGGAGGCAGAGAGCTCCCCGCGACATCATCCCCCGGACCTTACTCGGCCATGCTCTCCTGCTCGCCTGCGGCACCATACAGACAAGAACTTCCTGATGTCCCACATGCCTGACCAGTGACAGTGACGGTCGGGGCCGCGCGATTTCGATGCGGCGGCTTCGACTTTTGACATCATCACCGCCCACCACCTCTACATGACGAAAACTGGCAAGAATGAAAGAACAGCCGCCAGCTGGGTGTTGTTTTTGTTGCCGAGAATTCGGCTGGCAGCTCGGATAGTGCAGCCGGATATACAACGAGAAACACCATGCGTGACGTTTGGTCTCACGGTAGCCGACCGGAAAACCACGTCACAACGTTTCCCTCTGGTCTGGTTAAGCTTCCCCCACCTCACCGAGCCACACGCTCGCGGTGAGCTTCGCTCACCACCCCCCAAAACGCGGGGGGGACGGGGTTGCGATTCCCGGTTGGACCATTGGCCGTCTTGGCAGATCGCTCAGTCCACGGAACCGCGCCCGAGTTCCTCCGCCCAGCCGGAGGACGATGCTCCATCGACCCATCTGGTGCGTCTTCGCGACGTCGGAACCGGACAGATTGGTGTTGTTGGGTCGACATCGAGAGGGGTGGCATCCAAGATTGTATTCTGAAGGTGGTGGTATTAAACTCACAATGCCCGCCCGTTCTCGGATTCTCAATTCGGTCATCTGCGTGACGCGACGTCTCTGGCTGTCGCGTTTCTCCTCATTTTTTCCTGTTGCTTCACTCGTGCGGCCGTGATAGTTTGATGAGCCGCCCCATCATGACGGGCTTGATCGCCAGGCTCCTCGGCCTCTCCGCCTACACGGGCCTCGTCGCCGTCACCCTTCCCTACATCCAGCGCCACGAAATCCCCTCCCGCCTCCTCGCCTCCGTCGGCGCCATCGTCTCGCTCCCCGCAGACGACGCCCTCGTGCCGGACACGCCGTCGGAGCCCTTCGTCTGCCACTCGCAAAACTACACCACGCAGATCGTCTCCCTCGACCCGTTGGTCATCTACATCCACGACTTCCTCAACGACGCCGACATCGCGGGGCTGCTGGAGGCGGGCGAACCCGAGTTCCGCCCCAGCTACGTCGTCAAGAACGGGCGGACGCAGGGGACGCCCGACAGGACGTCCTGGTCCGCCGGGCTGCCCCTCGAGGACGCCGCGGTGCAGTGCGTGCTGAAGAGGGCCGAGGGGTTCATGGGGACGGTGCTGGCCCCCGGCAGGGACGAGATCGGCCCGCCGCAGCTGGTGCGGTACACCAAGGGGCAGAGGTTCAACGCGCACCACGACTGGTACGACGGCTTCCAGCCGGACACGAGGACGGGGCGGGACCGGAGGTGGAACCGCGTGGCGAGCTTCTTCGCGATCCTGCAGGACGAGTGCACAGGCGGCGAGACGTGGTTTCCCAAGATCCGGGCCGTCACGCCGCAGCGCCGACGGGGAGGAGGAGGCGGCCGGGGCGGGGACGTCTGGAGGAGGCACGAGGACGGCGGATTGGCGTTCAGGCCGGTCAAGGGGAACGCCGTCTTCTGGGTGAACCTGCACGCGAACGGGACCGGGGACGAGAGGGTCGTGCATGCGGGGCTGCCGCTGGGGGAGGGCCTGAAGACGGCGATGAATATCTGGCCGAGGAGGTACCTTGGGCCAGAGGCTTGGGCGGAGGGAGAGGAGCCCGAAGCTGAGGACGTCGCGGGGGGTGAAACAAAGGTGGTTGCTGAGGAGGAGGAGGAGGAGGAGGAGGAGGAGCTGGTCGTCGATGATGCCGAGATTGATCCGATTAACACAGACACAAGGCGGTAAGCTAGGCCTTGGAGCTGTAGGGAGGGCTATAGTGCGTCCTCGGGCCGAGGTTCTGAATGTAATACCTGCTGGGCTCTTGGAACGTTGACATTGTTCTCGTTATACATATGCCTAGGGAAATGATGATGTCGGTTCGCAAAGGCAAAGGTGTATACTCGAGTATGTTGTCCAGCACCTTCAGTCAGGTTTTATATACTAGAAAGAAGAGCGGTACCCATATGATGTAAGACATTCAAATACGGCATTCGAAACGTGGTCATGCTTTGTACATGTGTATAGAACTAGTCGTTGCCTCTTGGCATGTGATACGCTTTCGCCGTTACGCTCACGCTTCGTCGTCCGGTAGTCGGACGGACGAAAGTGCATCCTTCTAGGGCAGTTGCACCCTCGCCCGCAGGCAATCATGAATCTACGTGAATACGCCGTCCCTCTTGCCGGTTCCCTATCGTTATGGTCTAGAGCTTCTTGGCCCTCCTGGGCCTCTCGCTTTCGCCGTCTTCCACGCAACCTCATGTCAACCCCCCAAAATACCATGAAAACGACTCTACAAATTCCTTGGTAATCACAAATCCATACCGTTCACCCGTCTTGAATCAGCTGCCAACCAACACCTCGCGCCAACTCCCTTCTTCCGTCTTCTCGCTTGCTTGGTGTACCTCATAGCACTTTTTTGCTCGAGGCGTCGGGCTCATTCTTCAGCACCGGTGCGTTTATCTCATTCTGGCAGGTCCCAAAAATCGCCTGGTTCTCTGAAAGACGCTCGAAGGTGACATTGCGGATGATAAGCACGTGGCTTGGTGTCTTCGATCTCCCAAGCTCAACCAAGTGAAACACACCCGATCAAGGAACACGCCAAAACACGTTCGATACCGTGGCGGAATCCATAGGGAATGGGGCGGAGAAGACGCTCAACAACAGCTGCTATGTCCAGCCTGGCGACTCAGAGGTTGACGCCTTGAACAACAAGCTCGTCGAGTCCTGTTGCGTGCTCCTGAGTCTCCACACGCGCGAATACTCGATCTGAGCCCAGGGATGTAATCATTAGCTCGGGAAGGAGCTTCATACGGTGACACCAATGTGTAGAACGTCAAGTACCAGCGCAAAAATATTGACTCGTTAAGACGGCCATGATGTTGACCCTCAGCGCCGAGTGCTCCGAATACGTCTCGAAGCTCGGGCTGTCCGAGGAGCGCAGTTGCGTCTTCGCATCTGCGGAGGCGAATACAACGAGGATATGGAGAAAGCGTGGACCGAGGACTTTGGTGCCACGTACGAACACGATGACGGAGACTGGTGATAAGGATGCATTGCGGGATCCTCGTCGATGGCCGTTCGGGTAGAAAGCCCGGGTTACAGCAGCCCTTTGGAAGCGATGATTTACCGGTACTTTGTGATTGAGTTCAATTCCTTGATTTGCCGGGTATTTCGAGGCCACAACGCTCTCAAGCTCTCGTGGGGTACCGTTGCACCGTAGCCACTCGCAATGCCGGTCGTCGGGACTCCTTTGTACGGCGTGAGGATGGAGATGTACCCCGGGTTGATAGGCAAAAGTGTATCAGTAGAGCTACGTCAGACATTGGAAGAATACAAACTCTATCGAACCCCTCTTGGCATTTGTCGTAGATGGGCGCTGGAAGAATCGCCAGATGGTATGTCCCCGCCACAAACGCGTCATCCTCTACCCATCAGCATCGATCTCTCCGCACGGTGGAACCGACGATCGTGGTGCTATCAATAGCCATTCGTCCCTCACGATAAGCTTGCCCCTGTCTTCGGGGTCTCTCAGGAGGAACAAGACCTTCCTCCAATTCTTGCGTCTCCTATCCGGACCACATCGGAAGTCGACACTCACAACGCGTGCGTCCTCTGGCGGAAGCTTCCCATCACCGACCAGCGCTTCATCAGGTATGTCGTCCAGGGAAATCTGGTGCTCGATCTCGATTAGCCGCCGGGCGACCACCGCCGTGATATCCTTGGCCCAAACGTTCTTCTCCGGGCGTGCCATCTGCTCCATCAGCTTCAGGGCCGCCATGCGTATCCGCAAGAACCGACACCTTTGGACCACGACGAAGAGGAGAGGGCCGTAGCCCATCTCGATCACGGATGCGTCCACGACCGGTGTTGGTTTTGACGACGGAGACCCCGGACGGGCGGCGCCGGCAGCTGCTGCTTTAGCTGCACCGTCAACGATGGTGCGGAACTTGCCTATGTGGGCATCGTATTCGCACTCCGACTCCGCCTCCGACATCAAGATCTGGATCATATGGGTCCAATGGCGGGTTTCCAGGATCTGCAGGATACGTTCATCCTCATCATTGTGCCGGCTACTGGCCTTGAATTTCCGAAACGACTCGTACCAGGCATCCATATCGAGTATGATGAAGTTCCTTGTCCACTTCCTTCCTGGCTCGGGGCCTATACGCCCGTTCGACAGGAGTCTCTCTTCTTGGAAGCGCAGGAAGCGGCAAAGTCGCACCTGCAATGGGATCTGCCGTGCGTGTGCTTCCGCGACGCTGGTAATCCGCGTAGAAGAGGATGGGACGGGTCGTTCGATGGTCGGGAAGGGCTTCGAGCCGGACCCGAAGCAGTACGGGATCAAGTTCAGCTGGCGGATGGCGGGGATTACGTAGTTTCGCAGGAACGTGGACTCGCTGCTTAGCTCGTTGAGGATGTTGATGCCGTGCCGGCAATGGGCGATCGCCTCTTCGTAGTTCTTCCGGAGGAGCTCGATGCATATGAAGAGCACGCAGATGAAGAGGACCAGGGCACGGTCTTGGGTTGTCTGGAGGAGCCGGATGGACTCGTTGTAGTGCCACACGGCGAATGCGGTTATTTGGCCGGCGTCTTTGGAGAAGGCCTCGTAGAGCGAGCTGAGGGCCAGCACAGCGTGGCTCGCGACGGGCTCCTGGCTCGCCACCTGCGACACGACGGTCGTCCAGAAGTACCTGTTCAGCGCCCCGGTCATGGCCGGCGCGGCTACTCTGTGGTAGAAGTGCATGGCGCGGTCGGCCTCGGTAGAGCCGTCGCTGCCCGGGAGCTTGAGTGTTATCGTCCTCTGCGGCGGACGCGAGCGGAGGAGCTGCGCCCAGGAGTACGATCCTATCGGCGGGGAGACGTAGCCGTCGCATTTCCGGCCCGTGGAGACGCATCGCGCGCACAAGGGGCGCGCCTCGTCACATTTTATGCGGCGCAATCTAGGATTGTCAACGAACGACGAACCGAACGGGGCTGCGTGATTTGCCGTCTTCCGACGGCTGTACGTGGCGGGGCTTGGGCGGAAGAAGACGGCCTTACTTGCATGTTGTACAACCGGTCTTGACCCTTGCGATGCCGGTTCGGGCCATCCTGACAGAGAAACGGTGGGTAATCGAGGTAGCTGAAGGGGGGTGTTGGATCAACGCGTTTCCATCCTCTCGACCCGGGAACTTCGGATGGCTCAGGCGCGCGTTACATGCTGGACGGAGTCTTGGCCAGAAGGCAAAGGAGGGGAAGGGATATATGTTATAATACAGTAAAGGCGCCGACCTGAGGGGCTCCTGGGCGATGCCGTACAGTTGTCAAATTCCCCAAAGTCCAAGACAATGTCTGGCGTGGGTGCTCGGATGAACGTATGTGACGATCTCAGATCGGGGTTCTGGGCAGGCGTTTCACGGACCCGTCGTTTCGAGAGATCGTCCGTGCCGGAAACTTTTTGGAGTTGTCAAAGAACGGATGCCGTGGGGCATTTCCGAACAAACCAATGAGATGCGGTCAATGTGTCCTTTCTTCCCGGAGAGACTTGCCTGCCTCCTCCCCCCGTACCGGCAGCCGGCGGGAAACCACAAAGAATAGGCATGAGATGTCGACGTGGATCAACACGAGTAACGTGAGTTTAAATCAACGTCTATGCATATTAATTAGTGGGTGTCGCGTGTTCGGGTTGGCATTACTCGACTTTTGGGAATCCAAAACGGCGACAAATCTGGTCACTAGGCTTCTGAATCGAGACCCGGCCGCTCCTCGTCTCATCCTCCTGGGTGGGCGTCTTTGCAATACCACCAAGTGGCTGCCTCTTGAGAGGAGACATAGAGACGGACGGCGAGGATCGGACAGAGGAAATCGGGTTCTCATCAGGTGAAGGGGGTTTAACTGGTGGTAAGTGCGACAGCTCTACATCATACGTTTGTTCTGGGCGGCTTGAAAGACACGGCCAAGCATAGCACCTGAGACACTTGTCGGGGGGTAGCTCGCCCCTTCATAATCCTGATAAGAAATGGCAATTGTATCCTGAATTCCGCTGTTGTTTGCGAGGTTCAACCCGTCGAGCATGGCAACTTTCCGGGCGGCCCATATACTGACCAATGGCGACTCGGCGCCGGTCTGGGAGCAAGCCAACGCGATTGACGCATCAATGGTACGATTAGGAAAACATGTGCTGACACATGATTAGGTGCAACGTGAGGGGCAGCAGAAGTGACCTTCTCTCTGGAAAACCTTCACCCAGAGATGTGATTTAATAACTGGGCCACCCCAGACAAGTATTGTTCCTTAGTCGTAGGCTCCGCCGCTGGCGTGGTTTGCCCCTTGGTCCGGGCCAGGACACGCTGTGGCGATTGCCAATCGGACAATTTGACGAAAACAGCGGCATGGAGCTGGCTGAAAGCCTCCGTTGTTCGGGTCTGCTCCGCCTCGTTCGGTCTCGTCAGTGTCTACTGTATATCTGTGTTCCTGCGGTGGGACGTATTGGCAGCACCCCCGGTTGCATGGAACGCTATCCCAACCTCAACGACCCTATCCGGGTCTCACCTTCGCGTATCGCTTAATCGGGGCCCTTCCACTTCCTCTCGTCCTCATTCGAGTAGGCTGGATGCACTGGGTAGTAAACAAAGGGCTGGAGATGATCCGGACCACAGAAGAAGCCTTGATGAGACAGGAACGGCACGTTGCGCAAGAAGTTGACCTGGGAGAGTGGCAGCCAATGCCAGATCATGGAGCAAGCTCCGGGGCCGTGGCACCAGGGAGTTCTTGATGCTAAACGTCATGCGAGGCGCGGATGTCATGGACACCTGGACTCGGCCAGGACTGGAAATCCTTTGGCCCATGGCCCCAAACCGGCCGGTATCCGCTCGCTCTGCTGATCTGGCCCTGTCTGATCTTGTTGGGTCTGCAAAGCCTGGCTTGCGCGGCTATCAGCTTGCACGGGCAAGGTATCTTGAGGCTGGCCAAGTACCCAAGTATTCCCCTATCGACCAATGGGAGGCACCACCGAGCTCCTCCGTCGTCCGTGCCGTTGAGCCAATCAAAACCTCAAATCGCCCCGGAGGTACCCTCCGGACCTTCGCCGGGGGGTTCAAATCAGTTGTGATGTCAGGGAGGCGCCAAAGCACTGTCTTCCATCCCCCCTTTACATTGCGTTTAATTGGCGACACACCGTTGGTACACGCATCCATCATTCATCAATTCTCATCTCACGGATGGCTCGACTATTCGCAATGTGTCCCTGCCACCTCCCCTCATGATGACACCGCTCCGTCCGCTCCGTCCGCGGCCACTGACGGCTACCAGGCCGCCCATCAATAACCCGGCCGCTGATGATAGCGCCTCCGGCGTCCATCGTCCCTTGCGGCAGCGGAAGACGAACAGCGCTTGCGATCCTTGTCGGAGGCGCAAGACCAAGGTGGGTTTTGCCTTGTTCCCCGCACGCTTCTCAACTTTACGCCTGAACGTGTCTGGCGCACCACAGGGAACAAGGGCTCGACTGACGTCTCAGTCCAGTGCGACGGAAGGCTGCCCCGATGCCTCATGTGCGAGCATAGGGCTGAGGCCTGTGCTTACACGTATAGTATTCGACACCGCGTGACCGTCACCGAAGGAGAAGAGTCCTGGGGCCACAGTTCAAGCGAGATGCTCGAGTCTCTGCGGACCCTACCTCGCGAACAGGCACTCGAGTTGTTTCGCAAACTCCGTAATGAGCCCGCCAACCCATCTCTGGTATCGCTTCCGTCCGAACAGCCTATCCTCCAAGGCCTGCTGCCGCCAACCCAGAACAGCCTGAGCTTCGAGCTCAACGTACGCCATCCTGTTCCGTATCCTGCTCTGTTCCCGCTATCGCATAAGGACCTGCCTCGAGAGGAGGTGCTCAAGTCCGCGACTATGCCCTGGCTACGCGGCGAACAATTCATGTACGAGATTCCACCCGAACGGCCTTTCCCAGATTCCCATCACTGGACAGTGTAAATCATGCTCCGGCATAAGCTGCATTTTTAACAGAACTGTATGCTCGGCTCGGCACGGCTGTACACTGACAAAGCCGTAGGTCTCCTTGTCAAGACCTCCCATCAAAGCACGTCTACATGACCCCAGAGCGAGAAGACGAGGAAACTGCGGTCAAGATGCCCTCGCCGGACTCCTGCGACACTGAACTGATTACCCCTTTGTTCGACGAACGCCTACGCCTCATTGACATCAGGCAATGGACGCCGGTCCCCATCCCAAACGAACTCGCCATCAGCACGATATCCCACTATCTCGAGACCGACTATGCAACGATACCCCTCTTCAACGCCGATCTGTTCATACAAGATCTTGTCAGCCTACAACATGCATTCTGCTCGCCTTTCCTGGTCACGGCAATCCTCTGTTGGGCCTGTGTAGGTCGTCTTTTGTCCCCCCATTAAGAGGCGGTTCTGCTGACACCAGCAGCAAGCGCTCACGCCCCTACATCCCGATGCGGCGGCCTACAGCGTCGCGCTCTTTTCTCAAGCACAACAGCACTTGACCGACCAGTCTCAACTAAACAGCCTGACGACTATAGCCGCCTTACAAATATTGAGCATGTGTGCCGCCACCTACGGCAAAGACGATATGAGCCTCCAGTTTCTGCAAGAGGGCGCGAGGCTAGGTAGGCTGATGGGCCTTTTCGACGTAGAATCGGAAGTCGAATCCGCTGGGACGTGGTTGCAAAACCACGAAGACTGGACGAAAACGGCGTCCTATACGGCGTGGGGTGTCTACAATTGGGTGTCGTAAGTAAATCCGCATCGCTGGCCAGGGGACTTGGCCAAGACGGCGTGTGCTGACGTATCCAGAGTGTACTCCCTTCACTACCACATTTTCGAGATTGAAACGCCGCCGCTGCTCCCCAAGCCCCGAGACCTCATAGCATCGTCATCTGCAGAGAGCAGCGCTCAGCTCCATGCCCAAGTGATGAGCGCTTCGAGCGACATGTGGGTCATCTTCAGAGACGTGGTGCAAAAGTTCTACAGCCCGCAAAGCGCCGGTCTATCACAGCAGACTTCTTTGAGTTTTGCGGAAGAAACCTACAACCGGCTGCTTCTCTGGGCAAGCGAGCTTCCCCTCGAACTGGCAAGGGGAGAGGAGAGTGGTCATAATGTTATGATGATGCAGTAAGCTCGACTTCCTCCCCACGCTTCCTTCTTCCCCTGAAAGCGCCTCGTTCCACTCGAACTAAGGACACTGTCTCGGGACGTGCTAGTCCGTATACTCTGTAGAAAGGCAGCTGATAAGCCTTGCGATGTAGCATCTACTTTCACGCCATCGTAACCGATCTGTTTCGGCCTTTTCTTGATTCTCCGTTGCGCGCTGAACGCCTCGTGTCCTTCTCTACCGACTTCGCCACCCCAGAGGGAGTCTACGCGGCATCCGTCACGCAGCTCAAACGACTCCTCCTTCTATACCGGTTGCGTCACAAGAGAGCGAACCTCTCCGTGTTCTGGCAGACGGCCGTCATTTACGTCGCTAACGCGGTGATCCGCGAGGCTGGCACGTCGGGACAGGCGTCAGACTTGTCGCCGAGCGACGAAGGGCAGTTTTACCTGGACCTCTGCCTGGCCGGTCTCGAGGACCTGTACATATCCTTCCCCGTGTTTGGGTCGATCGCTCAGGGAATGATGGGGATGGCGCTGCGGTACGCGGCGATTCGGACGGAGAAGGCGGCGCGTGTGCTGAAGCAGCTTGAGGAGATCGAGAAACAGCACGCCGCGAGCCAGGGCATGACGGGTAAGGCAGAAGCGAGGTGGATCGTCGACTTTGATTTGGCTATGACGGATCCCGAGGCGGCTCAGGGGCGAAACCTTGCCGAGAAGCTCGAGGGGTCGATGTTGGACGACTCAGGGGCCGATGATCCGGGCTGGGGGGGGCTGAGTTAGCAGAGTGCGCCCAGTTCCCCGTCAGTAATGGGCAGTACGGAAGAGGGTGAAGCGGTTGCCGATGCAGCAAATGGGTAGATGTTGGCTTGGCTGGCTATCCTCTGCGACACAGACTTCGTGGCAAGTACAGCCGAAGCGGCGAGATCTGATTGTCGCAAAGCTGACCTCACATTGGAATGATCATGGAAGCCTTGCCGGGTAGCGATAATGGTAGAATCTGGGACAAGTTGGACCAGAAGACACGAGAATATGACACGACCTAAATACTCGTCACATTTCTTGTTGTCGAGTCAGCTGAACTATATGTGGAAACCTGCAAATCATCAACATCGCATTTGTGCCGCGTTGCCAGTAGTCCTGGGATGCTACCTGTCTCGAGCGCGGCCCTGTGTCCGGCCGGTTGTGATTGGCTATCGATCTGCGTGCCCGTCTAACGTAATTGGTTGGCCATCGGACGAGCCTCCGAGACACATGATTGGTTGTGGAATGTCAAGATCCAAGATGGGCCAGACATTCGTATCCGTTCCCCTCCTCCCGGGGACCCCTTGTGGTCTCTTGTACCAAGGAGCTCGGCTTCTTTTCGATTGAAAGCGTGTCAAGAGACAGGCTGTAGATGACATCTGGAAAGCGCGTCTACAGAAACCGTCGACGGTCAATTGTTCTCTGTTGACCAGAACAATGCGCAATGCTGACCCGTGCAAGGTTCTCAAAAGTTCGAGCTGACTGTCGACGGTTTTAATACCCACTTTGCCATGGAGGCTCGTGGGTCTTAATTGCTGTGTCAGAACACCATGCCCGAGGACTGCCGCTTATTAAACGATCCGGGCCGGAGGCTACACAGGCAGAAACGGTGCCACTGGCCGTATTCGGTCCCGAAGACCCTTGTCCTGAGGGATCTAGACCGTTGAACGGGCCGGGCCGTGTGGAAGGCCTATCTGGATTTCAGAGCCACCCTCCTCCGAACTATAAGCATCTGCCATTGAACGAGAGTTCCCCTCGGATTGCGGATTGGGCGTCCGTCCGCCTCATCTCCTATATATTGCAACTCCTTTATGAGGGAGTACTGATTGGTTTTTTTGACGTGAGTGGATCAAGCCAGTACGTCGGTCGCTTTCTCACGCGCTGCCCCTTATCCTCATTGGTCCCGTCTTTCTAAACCTTATTTTTCAACATGTAGCCACTGGGAATCACCGGATAAATGGTTATGCGACGCTTTTATGGCGTGCTTTCCGATCTCGAACTCCCAAAGAACATTGCAAATCACGTCATGATATGGTAGCCTTATGATATTGTACGGCCAGCAGGATCGGTCACTTGAAGTAGGGCGC
>JAIMZG010001011.1:0-25809 GCA_020466075.1 Colletotrichum coccodes
CCGCTCCCGCTCGCCGTGCTGTCGTCGCCGTCCGCCGTCCCCGCCCGCGCGCCGGAGGCGACGACGCTCGCCTGCGCCGACGAGGGCGGCTGCGAGTTCCCCGTCGCCGTGGCGCTGGCGTTGACGTTGCCGTTGTCGCGGCAGAAGACGTCGGTGTACCCGGCGCCCTGCTCGAACAGGCAGTCCTGGAGGTCCTTGATGGACTGGTCCAGGGCGAGGCAGTAGAGGCCGCAGTTGTCGTAGTAGGCGACCACGTCGGCGTCCTTGCAGCAGTTGGACATGATGTCGGTGTGGTTCCCGCCGTAGGGCATCGCGCAGACGCGGTCCTGGCTCGGCGTGTCGTAGAGGTTCGAGGTGCAGACCGAGGTCGAGGAGGGGGTCGCCGAGGCGGCCGTGCCGGTCGTTGCTGAGACGGCGGTGGAGGACATGGTTGCGGTGTTTGTTTGGTGGAAGGAGGATGGCGAGGACGAGGGTCAGGTGTGGATTATGGTATTAGGACCGTGGTCTCGTTGGTTGTGGTATCTCGGCGTCCTCGATTGTACAGAGTATACGGGAATCAGAGAGAATGGTGAGGAGTCAAAGGAAGGGGGAGGGGATGATGGGTTTTTGTTTGCGAACCCAAAAAAACCCTTTCTTTCCCTGCTCACGTTCCCCAGGGGAGCCTCTCGTATGACCAATACCCTGATTTCGTCACTCCATTGTTCCTGATCAACACGAGCACACCGTCGTCTCACCCGAAGGACTCGCTCCTCGATCCTGACGGCTCCAGTCTGACGGTGAAAACAAACGAAAACGCAGCTCGGCAAGCCCTCCCCCCCCAAGCAGCGCCCAGCGCCCCAGCTGCAAGCCCTCCGGCGCAAGCCTGCGGCAGTGCCCAGTTTCCTCCCCCGCGGGCAGCGATCCTATTAATACCGGCGCCGTTGATTGGGAGACTGCCGGGCCTAGCGTCGCAGTCGACCCTCTCCGTCATGGCGTGGTCCCAAGCCCGAATGGCCCCTGTTCTGTGGGGATTCCCCTTGGATGTTCCAGTGGAGCACAGGAAGAAAACTCGCGTTGGAGGCTCTGGCTGGCCAACCCCGTCCGTCGGCTTGGTGTCGCCGCATCCGACGCAAGGGGGTGAGCTAGCTCATTGGGCACAGCCACGGCTGCCCGGCAACCGGGGGGGACGCGACAGGTCGGCCGAGAGAGCTGCATGTCGTGCCACTGCCGGATATCCTTGCTTTGTAGAAATAAGTTGTCGGTTTTTCATCCCGCCGGTGTCGTCGTCCTGGTGTTGCGAGGGAGCCGGTTCCCGCGTCTGGGGTGCCTGCGGTGTACCGCGACAGGTTGTGTCGAGTTGAAAGCCAAGACGGACGCGGACCATTGGGAGGCGGGCGGGCGATCTGAAGTGTGAACGTCATCCGAGACATCTCTCGGCTGTGGGATTTCGGCTGCTTGGTTGACCGCGCGGGGCCCTGGCGATGGTGCCGACGACCGGTGAGAAGTGGACGGCGACGACCGTTGCCGGCCAGGAAGATCACGGTGGCCTTGGGTCTTCCTTGGGTCTTGGTGGGTTGGTAGGGTAACGGGACGCTCTCGCCGTGTTACGCGCGCATCTGGCGCTCTGCTTTCCGGTTCGCTGAGCTGCGGGTTTCGGTGATAGCGAAAGGCGAGGTGTCGTTCGATCCGAGGGACGCTTTGCTGTACGTGTGAGTGGCCGTGTTTGCCTTTGACCGGCAGTGACGGCCCGGTCCGTTGAGCGTAGCTGGGGGACCCGCCCGGCGCCGACCTCCGGCTCAAATGGGGCGCTTGAGTCGCCAGCTTCGGGTCCGGGCTTGGAGCACGCGGCCGGGATCAAAAGCCAGCTCGTCTGTTCGCGACTGAAAGAGGGGATACGGTCCGTTTTCGGCGTGGCCGCCTAGTCTCACCAGGCCGACGTGAGCCTCGGGAATCTCCCTCCTCGCTTCCCCTAGTTTCAGTTTTCGCCTTCATGATCTTTCCGTGTGGATGTTTGGTTCTGATTCATGGCTTTGAGATCATGCAAGGAAGCATTTAGAAGCGCAAAGTCCTCATAATCGGAGCGTCAGCGCAATGGTGATAGACCCCTTGAACATGCTGTCATACGTAGGTCTCCTAGGGTGTCCTCCGCAGATAAAGCGAGCAACTAGCTTTCCCTCACAAGACAGTGCCGAACAACGCCATCAATCCGAGAACTCCGTGCCAAGAGCTTGATATCCCTTCCTTACAGGCCAAGCATGGTGAGATCTCCACTCTTTTAAGACGCCCAACAAGGCCGCCCTCTCCCACGGATCGTTGAAGTAGTCGCCGTACAGCATGATACCCATGCCGGCCGTCGTCAGGTTAGGGGGTGCTCTGAGATGATGCATGGCCAGACCGCAAAGCTCTAGGATCATGCCCCTGACCTGATGCTCCGCATCTCGATGTGCTCGTCTATTCGACCCCTGCCGGCTGTGTTCCACGCGTCAGTCGTCGTCGTTGAGGAATACGGGTAAGACTTTGGTGGAATGATCTTGGGTGGGGTGGGACCGCAGGGTGGCAGAGGGGCTTGCATACTGTAGGTTTGGGTCTTCGGCGACGAGAATCATCCTAGCCAAGATGAAATGCTGCAGAGCAGTGACCTCGACATCGGACCCGTACCAGGTCAGGGGAAAGATCTCGCCTCGGGATCGGTCTGGCGGCCGCTGGGTTATGGGCACGAACTGGCGTGCGTGCTCCAGCGCCAGGGCTTCCTCGTCGGTTCTTAACCTCCCTGTTCGAATGTTAGTCGGCGCCTTCAAATGCATGATCGGTCAGGGGCAAGCTCACCCCACTCCGTTTCTGACCTGTTTCCCATCTTCCATTTAGCAACTTCCGACATGAACCAGATGAGCTTGTTTGCGAAGGAAGCCTTGCGCCCCTTGTCCGGCTGGGCGGTGATTTGCGGCGACCGGCCCAGCGTCAAGGCGAAATAGATCTCTTGCCTCACGGCAACCCAGTACACGGCGCTCAGCAGCCCGGACCACAGCGACGGCGCCGCTCGCAATATCGCCTTGGTGATGTCGAGGAAGTTGACGTTGCTGTTTCCGTTCCCGCTCCCGCAGTCCGAGTTCCCGGCGCCCTGGGCGTCATCGGGGTCCATCTCCTCGAACTGGCGAAGGATGAGGGCGGCGGCCGCGAGGTTCTCGCGATACTCCTCGTCCTGGGTGCGAGAGACTTCATGCAGGGCGGGTATGCAGCGGAGCATGTACTCAAAGGCGCTCTGCGGCGTCAGGTCCGGTAGCAGTTGGTTCTGGTACACGACGACGCCCCCGGGTTCCGCGCGGAACTTCGGGTGCCGGCACAGGTGCCGTGCCGCCACGGCGAACACGGCGTCGCGGAGCGGCTGGCACTGGCGGGCGCGCCGCGCAACAACCAGCTGGAAGTGCCTCTCTTCATCGCAGAGATCGAACTATGCATACGGTTAACAACGTACTCGGACTGGCCGTCTGTGGGGCACGTAACCCATGGTGAGAGCTCCTCCACGAAGTATCGCAGGAGGCAGGCCTCTTGGATGCCGTCGGTCGGCTGAGTAGTCTGAAAGCTCCCGACCGTGTCTGCATCTTGCGTGGTCGTATGGTAACTACCCGCTGAAGGAGAGAACTGATCTACGCCGTGGCCTGCTGCTTGAGGACTACGCATCGGGGCTTCCTCTTCTCTTAGACGGACTCTTCCCGTTGGTAACGCTGCGTTCGACCAAGGAGAGACGCCGGATGCGCCCGAGCCCGCCGGCGAGGCTGGGAAGAACTGGCCTGCATCCTGGGGCGCGGGCTCTGTTCTCCTTCGTTTGGTGGGCGTCGGCAGCGGATGAACCTCATCGAGCCTCCTGTCGTGGTCCGCAGCGTCGGGGGCCTCGGTGATGCTGCGTACCGTCTCATGTAAGACATCATTCGCGGCGGTGCGGCTATCCGGCAGCGAAGAAGCGTTGCTGATAGGCGAGTCGTTGCTGGTATCTTTGCCCCGGGCTGCAGCCGTTGTGCCGCTGGTCCCTCGACTATCAAAACGGACTTTGAAAGCAGTGTCAGCTCAGCCCAAGCTTGGGAGGTTCCGGACCTGAATGATGGCTCGGGCACGGACGACACTCACAAGCTCGTGGTCTGCTGTTCACCCAACGCTGCTCACTGGAGAAACTCCCGTCGTAGTTGGCTGTTGAGCCCTGACGGAATGATGGCCTTCTCGCAGGACGATGGCATTCGACACCACGCTTCTCGCATCTGCCACAACGGGGCTGCTGGTCGTCGCCTGTATTTTTGAGCCATGGTCAGTGCCCTACAGACTTCGGGTGACTTGCCAAGGCCGCGAGGCTGGTGGCATCCCCGGCTACGGTTCCGTGTCCGGGAATAGCCTCAGCCCTAGAAGAGCGACTTCGGACGAGGCAACCAACTCACACTTCTCATGTCTCTCTGTTTACCCCACGGTAAGTTTACGTCATACCAGCGGGACCTCTGTCAAAGGTCACGAGAACGAACAGACGCGCGCCAGGGGCACGTACCTTTGCATCTTGCGCATGGCTTCGTGGCACTTGGCATCTCCTGTGGGGTGCGCGGTGCTGCTGACGCGGGATGACCACGGCTTGCTACTTGTTGCTGACCAAAGTTGACTGACGCGTGCTGCCGTCGCCGGTGGAGTTGGGACGTCGGCCTTCACTCCGATCTCTGACGGGAAGGTCTCGCCTATGAGCAGCCTCTCGCGCCGATGAGTCCGTGGTCGTGGTTGGAGAGGGTGGCGGGAGCTAGCGCTAAGCGGAGGAGGAGGAGGAGGAGGAGGAAGAAGAAGAAAAGAAGCGGAGCAGCCTCATCGGCGCCGCTTGCTAAAAGAAGAAATTCGGAGTTGGCGAGGGATCTTGGCTTGTTGTGGGGAAGAGTCCTCTTCCTTCGCCGATGCATCCGTCCGGTTCGGCGAAACGTGGCCGACGCGAGCAGGACAATGTCCACCAGACGAACTTGCATTAATGCCCTCCAGGAAGCAAAACAGAAAAAACTGCGGTGTAACTCTTCATAACATTAAGGAACTACCGGTCTTATGTGTCCAGTTTACCCCGCACCACCCCAAGCCGTTCTTCTCAGCAAAACGCGGCCGGTTCTGGGGACGATCTGAACCCGGGGATGAAAGCCATGGGATACCCGTTTTAGTAAGAGGCGCCGATGGCGATCCCGAGTTTCGCAGGGCTTGAGGATGTCTGCCAGACTCCAGACCGCCGAGGACAAATGGCATTCGGCATCTTTGAACGAGTAGTTTAGACGGCCTTTCTTTCGTTGCCAAGACTTGCCTAGATTAACTCAAGTCGGAAAGGGCCGCCGATTTTAAAAGGGACCGTATATCACCTGGAGCTCCTCGAAGCTGAGCGTTGCTGTGCTGCTCCTCTCTCTAATCGTACCTTGACGGATTGTGAGAATTAGGATTTCAGTCAACTCTCCAAAATTCCAAGTTCTCTCTTCCTGCTCTGCAAACCACCCGGAAAACAGAAACTACGACAAAAATGTCCGGAGAGAAGCTCAACGTCGCAGTCGCCGGTCTCGGCCGCATGGGTACGTTTTGTCCCTCCGTTATCCCGAGGGGTAGCTCTCTGGAGCTTCCCCGGCGAGCATTCAAGCTGATAATCGAGCTTGAATTCCTGTCCTGAGCTGCCTTGCTAATCGGCCGGTGAACACCAGGCCTTCGACACGCCAGACACTTTGCGACCCTGACACCAAAGGCCAACCTCATCGCCGTCAGCTCGCCGGTGCAGGCCGAGCTCGACGCTGCTGTCGCCGAGTTCGGTCCCTTGCGGACGTACCTTGACTACGACGAGATGCTGCGCAAGGAGTCGACGCTGCAGGCGGTCATCGTCGCGAGCGCTACTACGGTGCATGCCGAGCAGGCCATCAAGGCAATTGAGAAGGGCCTCCACGTCCTGTGTGAGAAGCCCCTCAGCACAAACGTTGATATCGTATGTTCGTCCTATGCCATGGTCCATCGGGGCTCTACTCGGGACGTCGACTGATACGACTTCACAGTCACAATCCGTCGTCACAGCTTACGAGAAGTCATTGCTCGAGAACCCCAACCAGAAGGTCATTTGCGGCTTCTCGCGCCGCTTCGACGCCTCGTACCGCGATGCCTACCAAAGAGTCGCCCGCGGTGACGTTGGTGCGCCGTCCGTCTTCCGCTCCCAGACCTGCGACAAGCTCGACCCCTCGGGGTTCTTCGTCGACTACGCCGAGTTCAGCGGCGGCATCTTTGTCGACTGCTCCATCCACGACATCGACCTTGCGCTGTGGTTCTTCGGAGAGGACAGCGTTGTCAAGAGTGTCGCGGCCGTTGGCATCACCGCCGTGCAGGAGGGCCTGAGGAAGCACAACGACAGGGACAACGCCGTCGCGATTGTCGAGTTCTACGTATGTCCGCTCGCCGAGAGCCCCCTCTACGGGGACGCAGGCTAACCACACGCAACCGCAGGGCGGCAAAATCGCACAGCTCTTCTGCTCCCGCATGATGGCCGCCGGCCAGGAGGACACGACCGAGATCTTCGGCACCCAAGGCAAGGTAGCCGTCAACACGCAGCCGCAGCTGAACCTGGTCAACCTCTACGAGCCGACGGGCATCCGTCGCGAGATCCCGCCCGACTACTACGGCCGCTTCCGCGAGGCCTTCATTACCGAGGCCAACGAGTTCACGGCGTGCTGCTTGAACAACACGGAGCCGCCCATGAAGCTCGTCGGCGCCGTCAACGCCGTCAAGATCGGCTGCGCGCTGCAGGAGAGCTTGATCACGGGTCAGAAGATCGAGTTCGACGAGACGGGGAAGCGCATCGAGAGCGCAAAGTTGTGAAGGGGGTAGGCGGGTCTAGACGCGGGTTCATATAGTAGAGTAGGCGCAGATTCATGGGTGTTCTGTGACGACATTGGGAAAAGAGATTTATCTTGATGAATTGATGATGGTTGAGATCATTGCATCTTGAGACGTGTGGGGATCATGTGAGGGCGGTACACGCCTTCGGCCGAGAAAACAACTTGGTTCTTCGTCATTGTGTCGCCCTTGTCGTGATATTGGGTGGGTTCTGGGATCACGAGTCCAGCGTTTGATGACTTGGGTTCGGTTGGTTTCGTGGGCATTCGCGCGGGTTCTGTTGGTAACGTCGTAACTTGCGATCAATCACGCCCTGGTCCATAGATGACGTAGATCGGAAGTGTCCCTGTCAGTGAGCAAACAATTGATGATGCTTAGCAGGCCCGTTTAACGGTCCCTCGCCGACGCCCTTGTCGACATTGCGGCACCTGTCAGAGCCTCAATCAACCAATCGTGTGCGTACCAAGTTAATACTCATGTTATCCTGCGTTGCTACGGTTGTATTCCATGCGAACCAGAACGTTGAATCGGGAAATTACCTATTCGGGAGCGAGCGGGATCGGTGGAGGGATTGTCCTTGGCAGACCGTGTGCCTGGGATTCCCTGTTGAGTTTGTGCATTCGCCTGCACAACAGCAGTGTGTAATCCGCGGGTTCTGAAAGGCCCGCTTGTTCCTAACGAAACTCAAGTCCGTCTGACCGTTTTCGCGGTTGAGCCCCCTCTCCAACATCATCATGATCTAGGGAGCTTCCCGTTCCTTTTGAGTCCAGAGAAGATGCTTGCTGCAGCACTCCCAAGCCCGTGGATTATTCAACCGGCGGTAACCAATTGCTTGCTCTGAAGAGGGATAGGAAAAGTGCCGTGTTGGGAATGAGCCTCCGGAATCTTTTGCCCGGTGCATAACTTCATCCCTGAACACCCCGGCCCCAGCAAACGTTGAACCTGTCGCTATGGAGTCCATGTCGTCAGAGGACCTTCACAAAAAGCCAACCAACACTCACTCAATCCAGGCTTCCCTCCAGTTGGCTGCAATAACTCCGGGCCCACGGCATTGTCAATCCTGGTGGATAGGACGGGCTATCACTGATCCTCCTTGACTTCATTCGTCAACCCGGTGCCTGACTCCCGTGTCCAGCCAACCAGATGCCCTTGGCCAGACACCTCTGGCGTCTCAGAAAGTCTGAAAGACGCTATACTAAGAATGGCCACTAGTGTCAGAGGGCGACAGGGGCTAAAGCATCGTCGCCGACGAGCTCCCTATTAGGAAATCTTGGGTCGGAGGACCAGCCGCAGGCCCCAAGAGCCCCAGTTCGCCTTGCCCCTTCGTCTTAACCTTGGCTCTCTGTCCACTCTTTGCCCTCTTCGCTCACCATCCTCAGACCGAGCTTGACTGCCACACACGAGGCAAGCCGTCCCTCTTCATCGGTTTGCCGAAAGCCTCGAAGGTTCGCTTGGTGTCCCACTGTAATTCTTCCCCGTGGGGGAGATGCAACCTGAAGCCCGTGTGTCTACTCTATTGGTGGGGGGGTTAATGATGCCTTTGAATCGCCGGGAAATGACACCAGCCCTGCCACGAACCTCGACACCCTCACTCGCTCACTCGCTCGTACGCCCCCCTAATCTGTAGACGGATGGGTCCCCAAGAAGATCAGGTTCCTGTTCTGTCCTGAACATGCTACGCAACCCCCCGTCGGATACCTCACCCTCAACACCAACCCCAGATTCGCCATTAGTATATAAGAGCCTGTTCGTCTCACCTGATCTTCCGATCTTCGTCTGATTCGAATCCATCACCTCCCATAAGTACTACGCTCTGTAGTAGCGACCGCCCGCCCGCGTTACACCACCACCTTGAAGGCACAGACGACAACTCAAACATGGCGGCCAGCCCGGACTCTCTGAAGAAGACCCCGAGCACCGACAACGCTCACGGCGAGCACGTCGAGGACTTCATCGACAACGTCGAGATCAGCCTCAGCCCGGCCGAAGATGTATCCTACGGCCGAAACGGCTTCCGTGGCCTCGCCGACTCACCCTACGTCGGCGGCGCCGCCCTCCTGGCCTCGCTCGGCGGCTTCTCCTTCGGATACGACCAGGGCGTCATTTCCATCATCAACGTCATGAGCCAGTTCCACAACGTCTTCCCTCAAGCCGCCACGCCCTTCGGCAAGGGGTTCATGACGGGCATGCTTGAGTTTGGCGCCTTCCTCGGATGCTTGTTCATGCCTACGCTCGCCGACAAGATCTCCCGTAAGAGGGCGCTGGCGGTCGTCGTGGTCATCTTCAATCTCGGTGCCATCATGCAGACTGCGGCCCCGAACTACGGGGTCTTGGTCGCCGGCCGGACCATCGGAGGTATTGGTGTCGGAACGCTAGCCATGGTGAGTCGATGTTCTCCCTCCAAGAAGTAAACCAATTTATCGAAGAGTGAACACATCCTGACATGTCTTGACGGCAGGGCTCACCAATCTACATCTCTGAAATCGCCCCACCAAACCTGCGAGGCACTCTCCTCGTCCTCGAGTCCGTCTCAATCGTCCTCGGCGTCGTTATCAGCTTCTTCATCACCTACGGGACCCGCCACATGGCCAGCGAGGCCTCTTTCCGCCTCCCCCTCGGACTGCAGATGGTCTGCTCGACCCTGCTCGGTTTCGGGATCTTCTTCTACCCTTATTCCCCGCGCTGGCTCGCCCTCGTCAATAGGCCGCAAGAGTCTCTCCAGTCACTCGTCCGTCTCCGCCGCCTGCCCGCCGATGACCTCCGCGTCCAGGCCGAGCACAGGGGCATCATCACCGAGGTCGAAGTGCAGAAGATCATGCAGGAAAAGCATCACCCTGGTAAGAGGGGCTTGATGCTCGAGGTCGCGGGTTGGCTGGATCTCTTCTCTCCGAAGCTCTGGCGACGCACCGCCGTCGCCGTCGGCATCGCCTTCTTCCAACAGGTAAATGCCAGTTCCAAGCGAAAACGTTGCAAACGTTGCTGACAAACCAAACAGTTCAGCGGTATCAACGCCTTCATCTACTACGCCCCTACGCTTTTCCAATCTCTTGGCCAGTCTGCGGAGATGGCCCTCGTCATGTCCGGCGTTTTCAACGTCCTCCAGCTCGTGGCCGTCTGCGCTTGCTTCTTCATCATCGACAAGGTCGGACGTCGTCCTCTCGCCATCATCGGTGGCATCGGTGGCGGCACCGCATGGGGCATCATGGCCATCCTCACGGGCGTGTACTCCAAGGATTGGGCGGCCAACCCGGCGGCAGGCTGGGGTGCCGTGGCAATGGCCTTCATCTTCGTCCTGATCTACGGAATTTCTTACTCGCCCCTCGGATGGGCCCTTCCCGCAGAAGTCTACCCTAACTCTCACAGATCCAAGGGTGTGGCTGCTGGCACGGCGACTGTTTGGCTCTGCAACTTCATCGTCGGTGTCGCCACCCCGCCCATGCTCGACCAGCTCGGCTTCGGTACATACGTCTTCTTTGGTGCCTGGTGCTTCGTTGCCTCCATCTGGGCCTTCTTCCTGGTTCCGGAGACCAAGGGCAAGACCCTGGAACAGATGGACGAGGTTTTTAAGGACACCGCCGCGCAGGAGGAGAAGGACATTATCAAGCAGCAGATCATTGCCCAGCGCGGATCGCAACCGCAGGGCGGTGTTGGTATGGAGAGCACCAAGTGCTCTGTTTGATTTAGGGGGGTGGCATTCATCCGTTGGGGGCGTTTCCGTGTCATTATGGGAGGCATTTGTTTTCATCACTTTGTACAGACATAAGTACAATTACAGGCTATAGTACAGGATTATCAAGATACCACTTTGAAACCAACTGCTATTCGTACTCAGGTGTGACTTTCGCAGTTACTACGAGACTCTCAATTCTATCACACCTAAGAGGGAATGCCACCGTCAGCAGAGTGGCCCGGTCATACAGTCTCTGTGCTCTACACGCGTTGCTCGGAAGTTAGAGGCGGTTGTACAATCATAGCGCAAAAAGAATATACCGTCCATACGGGGTTCTGTTTTCAAATAACGACTGCCGATTACGAAAAAAAGAACGAACAAAAGGGGGTGGGGCTGGTAGGCTGACTCGAGTCGAGGCACCACCGGATCCCTTCCGTGAGACCAATGACACCTTGAGAAAAAGCGGCCAAGAACAAAAACAAGTCATTGACCAGAAGAGATTGACAGAAATAGGGAGCCAAGTGCTGAACTGCCTTCTATTGTTTCCCCTCCCCCAGAGCGAGAAAGCAGTCTGGAAGCGACGTTTACAGCACGGAAATCGTCATTGGTGTCTCTTGAAACGCCATGGCGTCCGTTGACCATATCCTTGACGGGATACCTCTTTTGGTAGGCGTCGCCGATGGAGCAGACTGATCGTCGCTGGCCCGATCCACCAAATTAGTTCCGGCTCCTATTCCCCTCATCGTTCCAATCTCCTCCACAGCCATCATGCATCCCCAGACGCGGGGGAGCGGGTTCCCCGAGCAATGACCGACTTACACACGCGGGCGGAGACGCCGGTCTGAGATGAATGCGTTTCCCCGTTTCCCCGGCTAACCCGCAAATCTGGCGCTGCTGTCTTCTTCAGCTGAGGCGGAGCAGATTGGCTTTCCTGCAGAGTCGGGCTCTCAAGGGCTTTCCTCCGTCTTTCCCGAGAAGTTTGGTGTGACCATCCGCCGCCTCCTGTCTCTTTGAGGTCGTCTTTGCGTTGTTCCCTGCGAGTTGGCTAGAAAAGAAAGAATCGGCACCAAGAAGGATGTCCTCTAGAACGTCGCAACGCAGCTTGCTTTCTGACGACATTCAAAATTCTACGATGGCTCTTGAGCTGCTAGCCGGTGATGGAGGATAAGAATCTTCAATTGCCCGTGATTGAACCTGTAGGAATTGTCCCGACACTGCGGCACGAAATCATAGCAAACCGATATCAACAGGACATACACTCGGCCAAATCTCTTCATAGCAGCCAAGAACCGCCTGAAATCGGCATTCCCAGGCTTTGGAAACACGACCAGAACCTCCAAGAATATACATTGAGCCAAACAAGCTAAAATGGGCCTGAGCTTTCGGACTGTGCAAAGAGTTCAAGGTCAGAGTCTATGGTTCCTACGAAGAGAGGCTCTCCCAATCTTGATTGCAGGTTGCCTGGGTCTCTACAAGAACCGACGTACACGCGAGCCAGACCTTGGGGCCTAACAAGGAGGGTCTTCATGTGTTATGCTAGAACCCTTTGAGCATGAAGATTTACAGTGTCTGGTGCGACCATACGAGTCGTGTCCACGGACAAACCGTTGGAATCAGGATTCGTGATCGAAACATTGGCTCATTTTACTCATTTCTCCCATCGTAGAAGTTCTCGAGACTGAATTTTCTCGCCACTCTGACGCCTTCTACCAAAACGACACCACCAAAGTCTTGACGGTAAAGCCATCACGAACCAAATATTGTGCGCTCCGGCATGTGTGACTCTCTCGACAACGCGGGCTTCGTGCGATATGCCCCGCACAACGACGACACCGTCGTTGACAGCGCTATCCACCAGATTAAACTCCCGCTTTGGTACCTCTCCAACTCCACTCCAGAGCTTGTTGCGACGGGCGACGGTCAGGCTGCGGTATCACCCTGAGTTGAGACAGATCGACGGTATCGATAAGGGTGTGAATATTCTTAAGTACTAAGGAGGCAAGATCGCATACTTTTCCTACTCACGCACACAAGCAAGCACGCTACGATATCTGCGCCAAGATTACTGGTACTGACGGCATGGCTTCCGCCAATATCTTACCGAAAGCCAACAATATTGATGGTGCGGACAAGTTTGGCATCAGAAAGAAAGTGCAGCTTGAGCAGCAATTGCGCTTTGAGAATGCATTCGCGCTGGAACCGAGCAAGTTCACTGAGGCGGTTCACGATAGAAAATTGATTGTTGCGGATTGTAAAGAGCCCCGAGGCCCTGAAATTGGTCAGACATTGCAGGATGCCCTCTTGACTGGATAGATACATAGTCCACATCCGTTTTCTCCAGTATCAGTATCAAACAAGCTGAATTGGCGTCAGCGACGATCTTAAGTGACTTGCGAACTCGGTTGGGAGAGCTCGACGGAAACCCCTGGTTGGGGAAGTCTAGTTCTCCACACAAAAGCTGATGCTAGGCTGGTGTTTGATATTCCCAGGAGCGGCTGACTTGATGTGTTGGTCCGTGGCTGCCCACTTCGACACCGGGGCGGTACGTATTCTTGCAGAGTCGGCTCGGAGCGAGTTGATTGATCTAAGCCCCACAAGCCCGGAGCCCGTGGGCCGCGCCGGACGATGGGACCAAAAGTTCCAAGGCGCGACCCACTGGTCCCGACCGGAGGCATCCGTAAAAGATCGGCGCTGTCATGGAATGCAGTATTGACGATCGGTCATCTTGTCAGGGTTTAGGGTGTACCATCTGTGCCTACCTATACCTTGATGGAACACAATAGGGTCGAGAAGTCCTCTCAATTCCTCCTCGGGCCGCGTCTTTCCTAAATACATCTATCTTACTTGATGGCTCGAACATCAACTATGCTTCTCGGAGCCCCACTCTCTAGCCTTCATTGCATTTCTGTGCTGGGAGCAAGTGACGTGATCTTTGATACGCATTTGGACGAGCCAAGAGCAGCCTGCAAAACTCAGAGTCTCAATTATTGCTTATCCGCGCCAAAGGTGTGGTCCATGTACGCGACTACCCGCCAAGATCATACTGTCCCTTTTACTCGGGGATATGCGCTGTGTTTGTCGTACACAAATGAACCAACATGTCCTGAGATCATCTGGAGAATCGCTCAAACTAGCCCGAGTACATGTAGATCCCCTCGAACCCTAGAGGTAACCCTAGCTGTGCGGGGCTAGTCAACATGATGGTTTGCTGAGGTGGGCTCAACGATCAGCTTGATGCGACGCGATCGAGCAGTCCTCGATGCGGAAGCCATCGCTACGGAAGGTTTCGTATGTTCCAGTAAAGCTACCCGGTGCAGATCAACAGATGCGATACAACCGGAGTAGTGCAGACTCCAGATATTCCGGTCGATAAACCTCGCCGATTCTAACTGTGCCCAGGCCGCTGTGGGTTCGTCAAGTTGATCTTTGTGTGTAGTGTAATCAGAACCTGGGCTCTTGAATGCATTGCCTCCCCGGCCCGAACCTACCCGCGCTGCAATCGTACGCTTCCAAGTGTTTCCAAGCAAGGCACAGCACAGTTACGCCATCGGCGGGTCTGGACAGTTAATTTCCCTCCATGTTAATCGAACCCATGCCCACCCTTGAAAGCCATGATTCTGACCCAGTTCGCGGCACCGAGCAACTCGAGCTGCCACTAGCACGTGGACCACAGAGTTTTGCTGATCCCCGGCGGCATCCGAGCTCCAAATCCAAGCTCATTGCGCGCGTCCTTAAGCTTCGACAATCATGGACAGATTTGGCTGGGAAATCCCCACACAAAACCCCAGATCTCAACGGCATTGAGCCAAACGCGGGGAATGTAACATTGCCCTCGGCGAGCTTTCGACCGATGTGACGGCCGTTCTATGAGGTCACATTGCGCATTGCGCCGTCCTTAAGGCGACAACAGAAACAGACCATACGCGCCAATAATCACCGTGTCGGACCTGCATGCGCTGCCGGCTAACCCCAAGACGGCCACCCTACCGTCTTGGGGGTGGGTTCCAGTCACCCGTTTACGAGTCACGAAAGCATGGAAAGCTTGGTTCCGAGCACTTTGAGCTGTTGACGATGCCTTGACTGACGTTGCCTCGGCGTGAATCTCGAAATTGCCCCCTCACGAAGCTCAATGGCGACCTATATAAGATACCCCGCCGTTCGAATGATGCCGGTTGTGTGTTCGTCTCAAGGTACTTGACTTCCTTGACGCCGGCCCCCTCCTCCCTCAAACTCTGCTGGTCATTCTGTTCGGACAAGATCACAATGAAGTTCCTCGGTGCTGCCGTCGCCGGCATTGCCAGCCTCCTGTCTCTCCAGGCCGCCGCGAGCCCCGTTCCTACCCCGGTCGAGGCCCGTCAGGCCACCGGAACCATCTCGAACAACGTCATCTTCTCGCCGCCATCCAACGCTGGCTGGGTCGACCCGCGCGTCCTGTACGCTCGCACTATCCAGCTGGAGTCGGGCGACTTGATTGCCACCTGGGAGAACTACTCCCCCGAGCCCCCCATCGTCTACTTCCCCATTTACCGCTCCCAAGATGGAGGTGCTACATGGTCCGAGATCGGCCGTGTCCAGGACACCGTCAACGGTTGGGGTCTTCGCTACCAGCCCGTTCTCTACGAGCTTCCCGAGGCTTTCGCCGGCTACCCTGCCGGCACCATTCTGCTCGCCGGCAACAGCATCCCGACCGACCTGAGCTTGACCAAGATCGACGTCTACGCTAGCACCGATGGTGGTGTCAGCTGGGAGTTCCTCAGCAGTGTCGCCAGCGGAGGCGAGGCCCGTCCCAACAACGGCTTGACTCCCGTCTGGGAGCCTTTCTTCTTGTCAGTTCAACATCGCCTCACCAAGCTCATCCGCGAGTCTCTGCTAACCGGTGACCCCTCTCATAGGCTCCACAATGACAAGCTCATCCTCTACTACGCCGACCAGCGCGACCCCAAGTATGGCCAGAAGCTGTCCCACGAGACCACCACCGACCTCAAGACCTGGAGCGGCGTCGTCAACGACGTTGTTGACAACAACAACTACGAGGCCCGCCCCGGCATGCCCGTCATCGCCAAGCTGCCCAACAACGACTTCCTCTACGCCTACGAGGTTTGCGGCACCGACGGCTGCCGCGTGCACTACCGCCTCACCGCCGACCCTGAGAATGTCCTCGCCGCTCCCGGAATCACCCTGATCTCGGACAAGGGCACCCGCCCCGTCAGCTCCCCCTACGTCGTCTGGACCCCCGTCGGCGGTGTCAACGGCACCATTGTCCTCAGCGGCGGTAGCCAGTCCAACATCTTTGTCAACAGGGCTCTTGGCGCCGCCACGCCTGGGTCGAGTACGCTGTTCCCCAGCCCAATGCCTACTCTCGCTCCCTTGCGGTGCTTGATGATGGCAGCAAGCTGGCTATCATTGGTGGCGGCAGGCTGCCTCCCAGCAGCACCAACCAGGTCAGCATTAGCGTTGTTGATCTCAACGGTCTGCTTGGATTGTAAATTGTCAAGAACCTGGCGTTGTAGTGCATATAAAAGAAGCGTAATGATATTATGAGTACAATCGAATACTCCCTGGGCAAGTAATCTCCAAGTACGACCTAACCTTATGCCACGTTGCAAGCCGGTTCCTCCGAGGTCTCATTGCTTGCCTTGATTAAGTTTGGGAGCCCCGCGCAACAATAAGCGAGGCTCGACGAGGTGCGTGTAATGAACTGGTGTGTGTGTATTACTTTAATTACAGCAGTATGAGGCTTCGTTAAAACAGCAATACTGTCACCAGTTATATCGGAAGACTTTGAAGGTAAACCAACAACTCAATGATGCGGAACAGTCATCTTCTGCGATCAGAACATGCCTTGGAGGCCCTCCATGGACTTCTTCACGGTTCTGTAACCATGTGATTAGGATACGGCCGGATCACCTACAGCCCCAAGGTCGTGCGACACAGGTGAACAGGGCGAGCCAGGCGTTTCAATCACCCAGCGATTAACGTATGAGCGCTGGGTGTGTCTTGGCTGCGCATTCTGCGGTAAGCCCCAGAATCCGCCTTGAATAACTACCGTAGTACACCCAATCGTCGTAAACCTGAAGCTTTGCGGCAGCCGCGACGTCATCCTCGTCCTCCTTGGGCGCGTTGTCGGCGATGGTGTTGTTCAGGACCCAAGTCTCGTAGGCCCTTCCGACCTCGACGTCGGCCTTGATTCGCTCGCGGGCGTCCTTGGGCAGGTTGATGACGGACTCCACGCTTTTAAAGGTCAAATCGCAGCCGATGGCGAGGAAATCCTGGAACTTCTTGTCCTTCACGTCCGGGTTCATCGCAAGGTAGGTGAAGGCGGTGACATCGGTGCTGGGCGGCTTCGCCGAGATGCCGGTGCGTTCACAGACGGCGGAGATCAGCAGCTTCACGGTCTCGTTGTCTACTTTGGTCGGGGGCGGGATGCCCTCGATGCGGCAACGGTCGACGATGACGTCGGAAAAGTTTGTGCTGCCCTGCATGGCAGACACCAAGTTCTCCCGTCGGACACGGTATTCGCCGGCATGGTTCGGCTTGCGGGATCGGTCCTGGACCATATTCGCGAGCTTCTTCAATCGTTGTCTGGCGGGCGCGAGCTTGAAGTGAGACCGGTTGAGCATGTGCTCGGCGGAGGCCTGAGCCTCCTCCTCGAGCAGGAAACCATCGCCCTCGACATCGGGGACATCAAAAGGGTGGTCCAGATGCCCACCACATCTTTTTGTTTGACGTACTTAACAAGTGTCTGCAGTGTGGTGTATTGGACTGTGTGGTCGTGTCATTGGGCTTTTATTTTACTACACAACCTACCCCGATGTGCGGTAGCACATATTTTGCGTCGAATGTATCTGTGATGTATGAACTTTTGTGCTCTTCTTCAGGAGGTATTGTAGATGCAAACCTATCTTGGTTTACAAATCATACGCCACCCCTGAACCTTTTTTAATCGCTGGTGGGATACAGCCAGCAAGAACCTGAGAAACATCCCCTTTCCTCATACCGACAATTCCCTTCCGATGGGATATTTATACATATCTTCAAGTGTTTCTTGTACACTTTACCTACTACGCAGCCAATTTTCAGATATGGTTACCCAAACTGACATCGATTTGCAGACCAGCGAACCGTGAACCATACAAAGGTATTTCTGCAACTCCTTCCCTCGCTTCATGTTTCGATGATCCCGTGGTTCTCCAGACTATATCTGCCATGGCTATTCATTGAAAAACGAATCATCCGCTATGCTGGTCGGGTGCGACTTTGACAATGCCGACGCGCTTGATCCAACTTGGACAACTGGAGGATCGACCGTACTGGGCCCACCTTGTCGAGAACTTGAACACTGAAGAATTCCATCTGGCATTAAGTTATCGGTGGTATAAGAACCGGAATGAGGTATTGACTACGAAAAAGAACTACTCCACTAGGCTTCAAGAGTTTAACACTCAAGACTCACCCCTACCATGAAGGACGCCATCAATCTGACATAACGTTTCGGTTTTCAGTCTCTTTGGATTGATGCTCTATGCATCATCCAGGATTAAGAATAAGGCTGGGTCTCAGATGCGCCTAAGATGACCGATATAGATCGTGGTGCTACGATAACCATATCTGTCTCGCGTCCGGTCCAGGATGGAGCTGGCTTCTTCACAAGAGACCACGAGTCGAGGTCATCTATTTCAACGGCAAAACTGAAACGAACGACCGCAGGACCGAGAAATATTTTTGTTCGCCGCAAGTTTGGCCACATGGTTCCCCACAAGCTGGAAGGACATCCCGGACTTTGGGGCTGGGACCCTAGATGCATCATCAAGTACCTCAAAGACCATGCGCCTGTCTTATCGTGAGGCTGGTGTTTCCAAGAACGCCGAGTCAGTAAGCGGCTGCTGCACATCACTTCCAAGGAGGTTGTTTGGCAATGTCCAAACGCAACCTGATGTGAATGTGGCAGGGCAATCAGCCACCATACACCCACCAGCACCACCTTTCAAGACAAGCTTCCTCCCAATACAAAGTTTCGAGACTAGCGGTAGTCGGTTCAGGAGCATAGCTGGAATGAGATCACTTACCAAGCGGATGTACTCCCATCTATTTCCAGCCTGGCTCATGAATAAGGTGAGCAGCATCAAGGAACTACTGGACAGTACCTGGCTGGTCAATGGGAGGACGACCTCTCGCACTCACTTGTATGGCTGCTCATGGATGGCCGCTACTTCATGAGTCGCATTCGATCGTTTCGTTCCAGTCACGATAGTTCCGTTAATACCGGAAGATTGCCTGATGTTGTTCCATCGTGGTCTTGGACTAGCATGGAGGGACCCATCACCTGGCCCACCGAGGGGGGGGGATCTTCGATACTCATCACGACTGGTTTCATCTGGGGTTATTTTTTAAACACTTTTTTCTCACTATATGCGCGGCGAGTTGGAAGCAAACACCGGACTGTATTATCGAAAGCGCACAGAAGAGATAATAGGATGACGAACAAAGTTTGTTCTTGCAGTCCTATATTTGACAGTAGTGTCTTTGGTTGCAAAGTAGTTAAGCCTAGTACGTATGAACATGCTAAGGGTTTTGCTTGTTTATCAGCTAAGCTGATTAGTTAAAATCTATACCGATGGATTTTATACTTTGAAAAAGTTTAGGCTATAAGGTTGTTTTGGTTGATAAATAGCAGGTAGTTACTAGAGATGTCACAGCTTGCGGCCAGGAACGGGTATGATCATGGTGTAGAAGGCCTTGTAATGCACAATGACTGTTTCGGTAATTTCTTTCCCTTCGCAGGTAAAACGGTTTTCTGAACTCGAGCTGCAAAGTGTCTAAGCCGCTGCACGTCTATTCTCATGTCACGAGAGGGTAAAGTGTAAGTTAGTTATGAAGGGAGGTGATCACACTTGAGCCACAAAGTTTGATACCACTAATCCACAAACTCCAGGCCTGCTAGAAGATACACTAGGATTCGTATCAATGTTGCCAATCGATTCTTGTTCCATCTTCTGCAGATGAACTAACGATATATAATATTACTGCATACTGAAGCTACGATATTCTAGATAACGCTTAGAATACGTTCCACCATCGATATCGCCTTCTCTTCCTCTAATCGACGAGCAACTATTTGTAGGCTAATGGGCATTCCGTGCACGGCAGAGTGATCATCTAAGCGAAGGGTCAGCAGAGCTTGCGCGAATGGATGGTGACAAGAAATCTTACATTCTGAATGGACGGCCTCGCAGTCGGGCCCTAGAGGCTTTTCGGCGGAGTCAAGAAGTATATCCAGGTTTTCGTCCGCTAATAAGCCCGTGGGGAACGACACGCAAGAGTAGTCCAAAACATTATAGACACCGGTGTATCCAACTAGAAGATCAAGATCAGAACTGGCGTTTCAAGGATCGACGCCAAAAGGTTCAACATACCGTGCTTGAAGTCGCCGTTCTTGACACTGGCAAATGGCGTAGTGGGGCACAGAATCGCGTCAATACCAGCCGCGTTCCACCGGTCCAGATACCGCTTCTGGAACGCTGTGCGCTCCATGTGTAACTGCCACATTTCATACGTACCGAGCTCCTTTGCTGTTTCGTAAGCCTTCATCTCGGGTCTGAAAGGCTCTCCCGTCTTCTCTAACTCTTTCTTGATGGAGATTCCACCATCAGCGACAAACATGCGTCCCAGCAGACTCAGCCCTTGCATCTGGTCTCTGGGATCCCAATCGATAACTTCATGCCCGGCCGCTTGCAGCTTTTCAACGGTCTGCTTGAGTGCACGAGCGACGGGCGGTGTTGGACGGACTACGCCGTCGTGCCACATCACGGCAATTTTTAACTTCTCGGGTAGCTGAACGTCGCGCCACGGGATCGGGACGCAGCGAGGATCTTGAAGCCAAGTTTGTCGGTTGACGACGGTCCGGCTGTATAACTCCAAATCCGTGATAGTGCGTGCCATGGGGCCGTTGACGGACTGGACCGCCTCCTGCCCGGACATGCCGGAGCGGCAGCCCAAAGTCGGAAAGCGACCAAACGAAGGCCGCAGAGTAAAGATACCGGTGCAAGCGGCGGGGATGCGAAGTGAGCCACCTGTGAGGGCGATCCATGAGCTACGCTTTTCGAGGTTAGGGCGACCGGCGAAGGCTTACCAATATCAGTTCCAACACCAATAGGGCTTCCTTTCAACGCGATGAGCGCAGACTCTCCGCCAGAACTTCCACCACTGGTAAGGTTTCTGTTTCTTGGGTTAACCGTCCGGCCGAAAACGTTGTTGACCGATTCCGCAATCATCATCGCCGTGGGCACGTTGGTCTTGACGTAAAAGACTGCGCCAGCCTCTTCCAGAAGGGTAGCGAGCGCGGCATCATCCTCCGCAGGGCTGCCAATGTGTGATGCAAAGCCTACTGTGGCGTCGAGCCCCTTGAGGTTGAAGTTATCCTTGAGAGAAATCGGCAGGCCATGGAGAGGCCCAACGGGCTTCCCAGTTCTCCCGAGATGCTCGTCTCTGGCTTGAGCTGTTGTGAGCGCGCGGTCGAAGCATGTTTCAGATAGGCAGTTCGTCTGAGGTCATGTTAGTACTCATGACGGGGAGGTATTTTCTAAGTAGGTGGCGTCTCTTGACCCACCAGTTGATGAGCAGCAACAGCTCGCTTGCAGAAGGCCATCGTGACCTCTACTGATTTGAGCCCCCCCGAGGCGAGTTTCGGAATGAGCTCGGCGACCGTGCTATTTGTGATGGCGAGCTCTTCTTCGGTAAACCAGCCAGAAGTCTCGGGCCACGTCGTGACGTCCTCCTGGGACGGCGGGGGCAGCAAATTCTTAGGGACGCGCCACTCCGAGGGGATCGATGCTGCGAGGGCTTCGCGCTTCTTGGCGGCCGCCAGCTCCCAGGCTTCGGTTTTCAAGCTTCCCATGGTGAACGAGTGTCTTTTGCGTCTAGAAGCCGGCAGATCAGATACTACAGAAGAACCCGATAACCTCAAAGAGACTGAACCGGTCCCGGACCGGTTAAATATACACTGCGGCTACTGGTGGTCTGGGAATCATGGCGCGAGGATGCGGGATGGCACGGTGACATGCACTCGCGGCACACATGACCCATCGCCCGAAATCTAGTAGGGGAGACCAGAGAAGAGATGTGACAGTGTTAATTCGGCCCCGCGGGAACTGTAAGTGGGGTTGCTGGGGGGTGTTCGAGAGATAAGATGGCCGGGAAACATCAACCCTGCGCCGAGTTCATGCGGAGAGCTCTTTGCATGCATTGTTTTCCTCGATAAGGAGTTCGTTTCGGGGTCATGGTTACGGGGTCATAAGAAGCCGTGCGACTTAAACGGCGGCGGGATTGCGTCCGACTCCATGGATAACTATATCCATCCGTCAACTGTCAACGGCAACGGTTCAAAGAGGGGGTCGACACCACTTGTCTGAATGCCTCGGATGGCGCTAACTCCCCGCGCGTGCCAACCGGCTCCGGTCCGTTGAAGAAGCCACTGAAGATGATTTAGTTTGGCGCGCCATAGAAGCCCGCGGGCATTCGCAGCAGTACCGTGTGGCGTGAGTCAAATGACGTCCGGCAGAAAGGGCCCAACCAGGGTTGAGCTTCCTTGCCGCAACGGAACCGTACATATGTACCCCGACGTCAGGATCGTCGGGTCTCTTTTCCCGATATCTGCAGACTCTCAGTGGTGGTAGGGAGTTATGTACTGGTCGAGATGGCGACGGCACTCTGCCCTTTTCCATGTTCGCAAAAGCCGCGCTCGCAAAGTGGGACGCGTCTAGCGACTTTCTCTTAGCCCTGTGTAAAATTCTCTCATCAAATCGATTATCGCCGAGCATCCGTCGCATTCCACCACGAACGCATCAAAGCACATTGCGTCCTGCCACGCGTCTACGCCAGGAGAACACGCTTGATTACACCGCGCGGTTTATCCACTGTACCCGTACCCGAGGCGTATCTGGCGTCTTCGGAGGCTGAGCAGGAAGGGTCCTCGACTCGCGCTCTCGGACAGCATCGGACGACGTCCCCCGAAGAGTCTGTAAGCTTATCGTTCGAGCCAGGTTCGTTGCGGGGAGCCATGGTCTTCTTCGGCAAAGATCAGATATGATAACGACCTTGGACGCTCACAGTGCAACAGGTTCGTCGAATCACAAGCCGTCGCGACGGAGCCGACAACGGTCGATATCAGCCCATAGCAGCGCGCATATGAGATAAGGTATTCCCGACTGCCGATGAACTTCTGAATGATTGATGTGTTGTTGTCCGCCGATACTCCGCCGGGCTCCGGGAACGACACAGAAGAAAGAACCAACGCTATCGCAAAACCCCTGCTACCTATTCCTGTGACCACATTCCTTATCTCTTGGACGATACCAGCTGCGATAAGTCCCACGCCGGCATTTGGACGGCAACTGGCAAATAGAGTCTGCAGTTGGATGCTTTGTCCATAAGAAGTCGGCCAGAAAGTACAGCTTTTGACGTGAAAGGCGTAACTGAGGGTTTGAGCAGTTTCATTTTCCACGGACGAGATTGGTGCATCAGTGCAACTTGGCCCTGCACAGAGGCATCTCATCGACGAGTTGTTCAAGATGGCCCTCGACAAGATTCGCCAGTACTTGAACGTCGAGTATACGCCAGGAGAACGCAAGCTTCTCAACAAATGTGATTTTTTCATCCTGAGCTTCTGCTGTTTGAGTATGTGCCCGTTCCTCAACTTGACATTTGCCTTGTGTGCTAGATGGAAAGCTAACGAACCGCGAAGGTTACCTCGTGAACTATGTGAGTGCTGCATCACGCCAACCCAAGTCTCTGAGCGTTGCGCGAGTATGATCGGAGTCTGACCCAACTGCAGCTCGACCGCACCAACCTAAACAATGCATATGTTTCGGGCATGAAAGAGGAGTTGGGCTTTGTGGGAGATCAGCTCAACCAGATCAACACCTGCTTTACTGTCGGGTAAGCGACCAGCCCTTTTCGATCGTTCTGACTCGATTCGGTACAGTGACTGACCAACAAGCCAGTTACGTCCTTGGGCAGGTCCCGTCCAACCTGTCCCTGCACTATGTAAAGCCACGGGTCTGGTTTCCGCTCATGATGGTCATCTGGGGCGCATTGACAATGTGCACCGCGAGCGTCCACAACCCGCAATCGATCATGGCGATCCGGTTCTTCCAGGGCATCGCAGAGGCGTCGACCTTTGTGGGCACCCACTACATCCTCGGCGCGTGGTACACCGAACGCGAGCTCGGCAAGCGCAGCGGTATCTTCACGGCATCAGGCCTCGCCGGCACTTTCTTCGGCGGCTTCATTCAGACGGGCATCCACAGCAGCATGGACGGCCTTCACGGGCTCAGCGGATGGCGCTGGTTGTTCATCATTGACGGCCTCATGACCCTCCCCGTGGCCCTGTACGGGTTCCTGTGTTTCCCAGACACCCCGCACACGACCACCGCCTTCTACTTCACCGAGGAGGAAAAGGCTTTGGCTCGTTCCAGGGTGCCCGAAATCCAAGAAAAGTCGCCTCTCACGTTCCGTTTCGCGAAGAAGGTCCTCACATCGTGGTACTGGTGGGGCTTCGTCGTGCTCTGGATCATCGCCGGCGAGACCGAGTCCTTCAGCACCAACTCTCTCCTCGGCCTTTACATGAAGAGCCATCCGGTGAAGAAGTACACGGTCCCTCAACTCAACAACTACCCCACAGGTGTTCCGGCGGTCGGGATCGTCTCCACGCTCTTCTGGGCGACGCTCACGGATTTCCTCGGGGGCAAGCGCTACCTCGTTGCTTATTTCATCGGCATCACGGGTGTGGCGACGTCTGTTATGGTTCTTGTAGTAGCTAGGGACCCGACGAGCGCCGCGTCGACGTCTGTCGTGTTTGGTGCCTACTACTGGGCCGGAGCCGTGTACGCCTGCCAAGCGACATTTTTTGCGTGGTGCAACGACGCGATGCGATACGAGGAGGGCGTTTTCCGCGGCGTCGTGCTCGCGGGCATGAACTTGGGCAGCAACGCCATCAACGCTTGGTGGAGCATCGTCTTTTACGGTGCATCTATGGCGCCGTGGTTCACCGTAAGTCGTCTCCAAGGGAGAGTGCCAACCGACTGAGCTAACCTTTGAGCGCAGAGGGGTATGTGGGCCATGATCGCCAGCTCCATCGCCCTGATTATCTGGACCAGCGGCCTCACCTATCTCACCCACCGAGAGGGACAGCGAAGAGTCTTGAGCGCGGAAGCCGGGGAAACGGGGTCAATTAACAAGGGGCCTGGCGTGAAGGACGACAACGACACCGTTTGATGAAAGCGAAAACCTTGCAACCGAAAGCAACTGAGTGACCTGAGGTTTCATCGCGTGTAGTGAGTTTGTCATGAAAATGAACGTTTTGTAAAGAGGAAAACATTTGACAAGAAATGCCCTGCAATGAGCGCTGATTCGGGTTCCGACCAGAGCAAGCCGCCAAGTAGAGTTACTTCGGACTGACTGTTCGGTGAAAAAGCGGCTCGGCTACGTCGCACTTCCTTGAACCGACATGTGTCTCAACTGGATGCTGAGTATGTTGAAGAACGACACGATCGGAACATCTGCGGGCGCTTGAAAGCAGTCGTCAACGAGATGCTTGAAGGCCCGATAGAACCTGACGGCGGGAGAGGAGGGTATTTCGAACCAAGATGGAGGTGCAATGGCGGAATAAGGTCCGCCGCCAAGCCGGAATCGCTTGCTGATTGACTTTCCGCGTCGGAGCGCATTTAATTGGCGACACCTCCGTCATGGGCCAGACCGATGCGGACCCTGACAGAGAAGCTCGAAATGCCGAGGCCGGGAGTTGATGCCCCACTCTACAAGCTTGCGGATGCCGAGGCCGGCACGAAAATAACGGATCCGCCCCACCAGATGCCGAGGCGGCGGATTTAGCTTGGGCGCCCCGGCCAAAGAAGATTTTCACACATTGGCCGACATTTCTCAATACAATTACGATCAGTCAGTTACTGTCCAATGCCAGTGAATCAGAAACTCGAGGTTTTGCGTGCAGCCGTTGATAGATAAGCGCAGTGGATACCCATAACAGCCTCCAGCACCTTGGTGAGACTCAAATATGCAATTCCCAAGCGGGCCCTTCGCCGGCGACACCGACCCCGTGATCGGCACCGAAACCCGATCCTTGGACCAAGACCCATCGATCAAACTTGCGTCATACCTACCTCCGTCAATGCGTTTTTGTTGTTTTCCTCCACGCCACTCAGCCCCGAGGACCCCCTTACTCGTTATCGGACCCACGATGACCAACTTGACGGGACGCTGGGTGACCCGGCATTCTCGGAGGG
>JAIMZG010001014.1:0-11315 GCA_020466075.1 Colletotrichum coccodes
CCACTAAACCATCGGCGCATTTGAATTCCAATAATGAACCAATCCCAATGGGCTCGGTTGGGGGTGATGGTGAGGCAAGATGATTATATTCCAAAGCGGTATGTTTGTGCGCAGTTGGGGGTGGGGACATGAGGGCTCAAGGGTCTCGCGAGTTGTGTTCCCAGGACAACTGTCGCAAGCGGCGCAGCAATGGGGACTTTGTCAAGGCGTTTGCATCTCCACTCGCCCGTTGCCCAAGGACCTTACTTGGCGTGATTTGAGATTCCCGTGGCCAGATCCGCCTTGAATGTCATGCTTCCAAAAGTCCACTCTCGGTCGACGATGTCGGAGTGTTTCCTTTGAGAGACATTGACGTTCATCAGAAAGGGGAGGGCATGACAGGCGAGCCAATCGTTCAGCTGGCATTGGCAAGTCTAGATGGACCCCTTTGAGAGACAAGAC
This sequence comes from Colletotrichum coccodes, assembly GCA_020466075.1. Taxonomy (NCBI): domain Eukaryota; kingdom Fungi; phylum Ascomycota; class Sordariomycetes; order Glomerellales; family Glomerellaceae; genus Colletotrichum; species Colletotrichum coccodes. Next base: position 442 of record JAIMZG010001014.1, read on the forward strand.
TGCCCGAGAGGGGAACCGATAATACACGTGCATGGGACTCGGGGAAGTCAGGAAAGGCTTGAAAGTGAAGGGACTCTGACTGAGCAGCCGCTTTCGGGGAGCCCGACATGTCTGCATAAAGGCCTTGAGCTGAGCAGCCCAGACAACATCAGTTGAGACCGGTTTGCCGCTGAAAAGGAAGGGTCTCCCGTGGTATTGCCAAAGAAGGTTGGGAGTCCACTGCCAGGCATCTGGGTTGCTTCTCCAAGTCGAGTCAGGCGGTGAGAGAAACAATGTCAGGACCGGAAGTACAACGGGTAGTAAGCGCCGGCAGCGAGGAGCGTGTGAAATGCAGAATAAAATCAAGCAGACCAACGAACCAGAGGCAGGACGGAGACGTCCCGATACGATGCCTATGCTTGTGTCTATGACGGTTGGCCTTTGTCTGCTTTAGCAAACCATTACTTGAAGGTAGAGGAGACAAAACCCAAGGTAAGACACCAAGGTGCGAGGCCAGCATTACCAGCCACCATGCCATTCCAGTTGACGATCTCTCCAGTAGTGAATTCGACCTGGAAGCCCAGTTACAGTCTAAGAGGAGGCGAAGCGAGAAAGTAGCGAGCCGGGGTCCGATAAGATAAATGCACGACCAGCAAGGGGCACCGGGGCGGGGGCCACAGCGGGAAAGGGCAAAAAAATTGCGTTCGCCGCCCTCGAATCTCGAATTTTTGTGGCATGGCGCTAACCCGGTCTCAGCGCTAAAGGGGGGGTTGGTGGGGCTAGGGAGGGACCCAGAAAAAAGTCGAAATTGATTTTTTTTTTGCCTTCACAAAAATCCTGTGAAGAGACCCGGAGCGAGAGAAATTCTTCTTGAAAGGACCCCACGTCGCCCGCCCGCCCTCCTCTTTCACATATCTTTCTCCTCCGCGCAAACCTCCCAACCTTCATTCCTCCCCTCCCCCATTCACACAGGTCGCTTTTTTGTCTTGTGCAATCCAAATCTTTCAAAATGGCGGACGAGGTTTACGATGGTGCCATTGGCATCGACTTGGGTAAGTTTGATGTCCACCTTGCTGCTGATGGTTGATGTATTTTGGTGATGTGTGTTCGGCCGCCGAGGTCACCCTCCTCGGGCTGGCCGCTACTCCAAACCATCACCAAACCATCAATCGCACCCCGACAACGGATCGAGGACATCAGCCTCGACGCAAACAGGAATGTCAAGCTGACCCTGTCTTCTCAACACAGGAACCACCTACTCTTGCGTTGCGACGTACGAGGGTACCAATGTCGAGATCATTGCCAACGAGCAGGGTTCTTTCACCACCCCTTCTTTCGTCTCCTTCACCGACAAGGAGCGTCTGATCGGTGAGGCCGCCAAGAACCAGGCTGCCATGAACCCCATCAACACCGTCTTCGATGTCAAGTGAGTAGCTTTGTCTATTCGTCTTCGCTGTCCTGTGCTGCGATCTCAGACTCACTTGGTGCGGGGAGAAATTTTCCCCGCCCCAGGAGGGGTAATCCAGCGCTACGGCAGATGAAAAATTTCAACTTCCCATCACAGTTTGCTGACCAGCCGTCCGTCTTCAGGCGTCTCATCGGTCGCCGCTTCGATGACCCCACCGTCAAGAAGGACATCGAGTCCTGGCCTTTCAAGGTTGTCGACGAGAACGGCAGCCCCAAGGTCCAGGTCGAGTACCTCGGCGAGACCAAGACCTTCTCCCCCCAGGAGGTCTCCTCCATGGTCCTTCTCAAGGTGCGTTTCTTTTGACAGTGTTTCCGGAGATATCCCGCCGGTCGAGACACGAAACGAGTTGCACGTATAACATGCTAACCCCTCCAACAGATGAAGGAGATCGCCGAGGTCAAGATCGGCAAGAAGGTTGAGAAGGCTGTCATCACTGTCCCTGCCTACTTCAACGACAACCAGCGTCAGGCCACCAAGGATGCCGGTGCCATCGCTGGCCTCAACGTCCTCCGTATCATCAACGAGCCCACTGCTGCCGCCATTGCCTACGGTCTTGGTGCCGGCAAGTCTGGCAAGGAGCGCAACGTCCTTATCTACGACTTGGGTGGTGGTACTTTCGATGTTTCCCTCCTCAACATCCAGGGTGGTGTCTTCACCGTCAAGGCCACTGCCGGTGACACCCACTTGGGTGGTCAGGACTTCGACACCAACCTCCTGGACCACTGCAAGAAGGACTTCCAGCGCAAGACCAAGAAGGACCTCTCTGGCGACCCCCGTGCCCTCCGTCGTCTCCGCACTGCTTGCGAGCGCGCCAAGCGTACCCTTTCCAGCGGTGCCCAGACCACCATCGAGATCGACTCTCTCTTCGATGGTGAGGACTACACCACCCAGATCACCCGTGCCCGTTTCGAGGACTTGAACGCCAAGGCCTTCAACGGCACCCTCGAGCCCGTTGCCCAGGTTCTCAAGGATGCTGCCATGGAGAAGAGCGGCGTCGACGAGATCGTCCTCGTCGGTGGCTCTACCCGTATCCCCCGCATCCAGAAGCTTCTGTCCGAGTTCTTCGACGGCAAGAAGCTCGAGAAGAGCATCAACCCCGATGAGGCTGTCGCCTACGGTGCCGCCGTCCAGGCCGGTATCCTCTCCGGCAAGGCCACCTCCGCCGAGACCGCCGACCTCCTCCTGCTCGACGTTGTTCCCCTGTCCCTTGGTGTCGCCATGGAGGGTAACATCTTCGCCCCCGTCGTCTCTCGCGGGCAAAACGTACCAACTATCAAGAAGAGAACCTTTACCACTGTCGCCGACAACCAGCAGACGGTTCAGTTCCCCGTTTTCCAGGGTGAGCGTGTTAACTGCGAGGACAACACCTCCCTGGGTGAATTCACCCTTGCTCCTATCCCTCCCATGAGGCTGGTGAGGCCGTCCTCGAAGTCGTCTTCGAGGTCGACGTCAACGGTATTCTCAAGGTCACCGCCACCGAGAAGACTTCCGGCCGCTCCGCCAACATCACCATCTCCAACTCCGTCGGCAAGCTCTCTTCCCACGAGATCGAGAACATGATCTCTGGTACGTTGACTCTGATGTCCACTTGACAATATCTACAGACGATAACTAACGATCAACAGACGCCGAGAAGTTCAAGACCAACGACGAGGCCTTCAGCAAGCGCTTCGAGGCTAAGCAGCAGCTCGAGTCCTACATCGGCCGTGTTGAGGAGATCATCTCCGACCCTACTCTGTCCCTCAAGCTCAAGCGTGGCCAGAAGGACAAGATCGAGCAGCAAGTCTCCGAGGCCATGGCTACCCTCGAGATCACCGACGCCGGTGCCGACGACCTCAAGAAGCAGGAACTCGCTCTCAAGCGTCTCGTGACCAAGGCTATGTCTTCCCGCTAAATGCTCAACTTACAACAAGAAACCACTTGTGTTTTGTTGACGCGCGGAGGATGTTTACGGCTTTGACGAGGCCGCTTCAATGCGGTGTATCTGGTTCAACTTTCTTGCGTTTGGGTGGCCGAGCAGATTACGGTCAGGCAGGATGCGAATAATTTGGGTCAGGTGATATCAAAAAGGCACTTAAAAGTTCCTCCTTTCTTCCAGCCGTCTTCCCCCCATCATATACCTTCACAACCTCACACACACACGACACGACACTGGCATGACTCTTCGGCGAGTAGGAATGCCTTCCGGGTGCCGTCTTCTACGGCTTTCATAGATACTGTAGAATGGATCAGGGCGACATGAAATGAAATTACGTCTACTTCAAACCCTCCGTCACACACTTGGTGATAATGTTGTAAATACGGTGCATGTAGCGCCCTTACCCCGTTGGTGAATGCACACGTCACCATTGTGGTGTTTGAAATGGCACAAAGCTACAGTAACGGTATGCCAATGCGAGTCAGAACCAACAGCAGGCATACTCGGCGAAGGTCGTGCTTCTATCATGGAGGCCAGAGGCAGGGTTTCTCTTTCTGGGATGGCTGGTGGACTTGATAATCCTTGAGCTCGTAGATGTGCCCATTCAACGCAGGAGCTGTCTCTCAGCCGCCTCTTCATGCCTCTCTCTTAGCTTACTTTCCAGTGTGTTTGAAAGGGAATATGCGGGTGCCGCCAACACCAACCGGAGGAAACTACTAGAAACCAACGGGATGGGATTGAAAGCAAAGGGCCACCCCTCCATCTTTTGTGTTTGTTAATGTGTTCGAAACCGTCAATAGTAGCAAGGCCGCCGTATAATACAAGTACGAGGGCGGGAACGTATCGACCATGTCAGAATAAAGTAACGGACTGCAACATCGAAGAGAGAAATAGCCTTATCGTCAGTTTTCCGATCAGACACTCAGTAGGTTGGCCTTTGTACATGTTCAAGAGTTGTGTGGTACAGCCAGTTCCCTTTGTGCCTCCGGCAAGAAAGTAGCAGGTGATTTGCATCGGTTTAGTTGCAATTGGGCACTATAATCTGGTCTCTAATTGGTCTTGGAGTCAAGACGAAGATTGGGGGCGACGTAGAGAGCATTTTGTCCTTCGGACTAGGTGTAATTCAACCAAGCACGAAAATGGTCGGACACCTTGGCCAGGGCTGGTGACATATCTAGCCTCTTCTCTTGTGACTTGAAGTCTTCTGCTTCTGGGAAATTTTCTCTGTCTCCCATCGTTCACTCCCAATGGCACAACGGCAGGAATGGCAAGGGCAAGTGAGGGAGGAGGTGAGTCGTGGAGTCCATGCAAGGACACGAGTGTCCTAAGAGAAGAGAACCTCGGGTATAAGATGATATCAATGAGCCATTCACCGGCCTCGCGATTACATTGGAACGCGAAATATTCGCTGTATTGTACCGGCCTCGATCGGATCCAAGAGCATTGGATCCAAAAGTAGGTAAGTGATTGTGCACCACATGTTCTCCTATACCTTTCATACTCCACATGGCAACTTTAACGCCAGAGTGGTCTGCAAAAATTTTACAACTCTGCGGAAGCCCCACCTCAAAGACTTGTGCTTGCTTCAACAAATCGACAAGCTCTTCGAGCATTAAGAATGAAGTCGAAATAGAACTGACAAGGGCGTGAGGACGGCGTGTAAACGCAGCCGCCACAGTGGGGCGCAACGATGCCACAGCCGATCAGGTAATCGGAGATCCCATCCCTCTCCAACTCAGTGTAGCCGTCACTGCCCCGTCCTTCACTCACCCAACCACTCAATCGTGTATTCTTAGTCAACTGCTGGGAACAATTGGCAGTAGTCTCTAAACGCAGCGGCGGGCAAAGTCTTCATTGACCCTGTGGTAATCCGACCTCGGCCATGCAACATCTCGTTAGGATGGCCACCCTCACCTTTGACAAGTTCTTCGACCTCCCCGTGGAGATCCGGGACCAAATCATCTCGTACCTCTGCCTGCTCCCGAACCCGATCCAGATAGGTCCTACCGAGGCCTCTGAGATACCCTTCCCGCACGAACTGTTGCTCTCCCACCCGTTGCTCTACGCCGCCGGCTCCGCCCTCTTCTACGAACAGAACCGTTTCGTCCTCAATCTCCAGACCGGGTCTCGCGCCGCCGTCGACGCGCCATCTGCGACGGCAACACCCCCTGGCTTCTTGGCAACGACAGGGCCCGCCGCCGGCTTAAGTACCTTGAGCTCTCGCCAGGTCGCCTGGGTAACGTCTTCCAGACCCACGTCTCGCCGGCCGTGGCGGACATGATCCTCAACGGCTCCCTGCGACACCTCAAGCTCGTGCTGTACCCGACAAGCGCCGACAAGGTCGTCTTCAACCAGAATGCCGCCGACGCCCAGTCAAGGAGGGCCGCCATTACAAGGCGCGACGACGCTTTTGCTCATTCGCAGCCGTTCAAGGCGCTATTGCGGCTACTGGCTGATCCGGACCTCGAGACGGCCGAGCTCTATGTCGACCCTATTCATCGCGACTTTTGGTGTGAGTTCCACGAGGGTGTGGCGTGTTGTAAGGGACGCCGGAAGGGTCCATGGCAGCTCATCCCGGTCAACTGGAGAAGGCTGGCTGCCAGTTACGGCCAGGACCATGAGCTCAGCATTGTTCGGGTGGGATGCTGAGTGTTTGGTGATCTACGATGCGTTCGGTTCGGACCACATCTCACATGCTCCTTCCGTGCCATCAATGAAAATTGGTTTCAGTCAACAGAAACAAACGTCATTTCCCGGAATACCGTTGACCATGGCCTCTCGATGGATGCTTTATCTCATCCTGCGAAGCTCGGGAGGCGGTCACCAAGATCGAGGGTGCAGCCAAAGGCCTGTAGTTTCGGTTCTGGCCCAGCACGGTAACCCACTTTGGAATTAACCGCGCCATCGAGACGTTGAAGTTTCCGAGCGCTACGATGCAGTCTTCATGCGAGGCTGATACACGCATTTCTCCGCCGGTTCCAACAAAGCTAACTCCGTTGAGCTCATATAAATACCTATTAGCTTTTCTGAGTTACCGTCAACTTTCTTTTAGCATCAGTCCTCTCGCCTGACCTGGCATCACCCATTGATGTCGTCTTGCGGGTATCCGTCGGAGCCCTAGGATGGTTCCTAAAACCAGCAGAAGTCACCTCCTGAAGTGTGGCCCCTCGTCCTCGAGGCAGTGGCCCGAAAAGACGCCTCAAGGCCGAATCCGACGGAAAGTAGTCTGAATACGTACGGCACGTAGGCTGGTGATGGCTGAAATACTTGGCGTCGAAAGTATCTACAGAAGGGGTGTTTGCAAGTTCTTGGCCATTCGAGTGCTCGGGGCCATCGGAAGACCTCTGAAATTGTGGTCTTGCTTTTGGAATTCGCATCCACTCACCGGGCGATCCCGAACACCCCTTGCGAGACTTATCTGTTGAGGCGAGAGAGATCGACCTGAAGATGCGCTGGAAGACGACGGTTCCGCCTTGATCCACGTCCCCCAAAAGATGTCATACAGCAGCCCCAAATCGTCAAGGAACCAGGACTTTTTCTATTTATTTAAAAGAATGTCTTGGTTGGGCGCGTGGAAAGATGCTATGTACTCTTGCCAGAAGGAGTCGACGTCATCAAAGGACTTCTTGTACGTCGACATACCCGACGTGACGATTGGAGTGTAGAATTATCCGAGCTACAACTAGCATTTCCTCCGGGTTAAGTTTTACACTACGAGTGTTTGGCTACCAGACAATAGGCTTTGCTGGGGGTTAAAAAAGTTGTAAGATCAATGATTTCTCGTCTATGGTAGCTAGCCTTGGCCTGTCGAGCAGCCAGAAAACCACAACGACGTCCTGGTCGTTCTCAGCGAACAAGCAAGTTATCCCCCGAGATTTTCCAGAGATTCCTCCGTCCTTTCCTGCCGCAATTTCCACAGCGTTGCGTAATCACTGCCCGCGCAGATGCGGTTCTCGTCCTGCGGATTGTTGGGAAAGGCAGAACAGAGCAAAGCCTCGTGCATAAAGGGAGACAGTTACAAGTAGCGACGGGAGCACAGGTGGAATGAAGAAAGTCACGCAGAAAACAAGGAACGAACTAGCCAACATACGACCCTATTGCCAGGCCTCATGGATCTAATGCCATGAATATCAATACGAGGTTACGAGTAAACCTCTCCTCCGGACCATTCCGCTGCGGTATCCTCCCTCGGGGCCATTGTTCCGCCCGTGGGTGACAATTTCCGTTTACTCGTCGGCGTTCTAGATCTCCCTGAAATTGCGATCGATGTCCGTGAGCTGTCCAAAGCCATCCTCCAGACTCTTTCACTGGTCGGCGGCACAACCGAGGAGCCTGCACAACCCTCGTGTTCAGTGACTTCCCAGTGCGTGTTGAGCATGTGGCGGCACGCGGCACGGGATTAACCGTGATATGCCGACGGGTCGGGGCACAAGAAAAAGAGAAAAAAGGCTTCAAGGATGGCCGCACGCCTTTTCTTTTTTTAAATTACACCTACATATCGTGCTTATTTCCAAAGGGAGGACCAAGTAGGGGCGTGCCTGTCACCACATGCACGTTTGCTGAGCGCTGTGTTGTTAGCAAGCCCTCAGTGTTTGAGGCGTATCGCCATCCATTTACTTTAGAGATCCAAACGTCGTGCGCATCTGCTCGGGGTTCCACCTGGTGTCGTTTTGCTCACCAGGTAGGAAGAGGTTAATAAGAGGGGGCTTGATACAGTCAGGGGAATACCCTCTGGTGGTATTAGGTGCTTTAGGTCTTCTGGCAGATGCCCCGATATCACCCAAGGTAGAAGAGGCTTAAGACATTTATACAGGTAGGTAAGGGATCATTATATCTATCAAGGGGGTGCAATAATAGAGCATTTTGCAACTTACTAGGGGGTTTTAGACGCACCTTGCAAGATAAGCTGAGATAGTGGGACTAAGAGTAGTGATGAGTGTAGTCGTGAGACCTATAGCCCTTTAGAAGAGAGTTACACAGGCTTGGTTTTATTATAATTAATGCCCAGAGGCAGCTATACTACAAACGTCAATCTCCTGGTTAGGGCTTGTGACTTGTAAAGACTGGACTATAGGGCACAAACAATCTCAGGCATGTATGACTACCTATTGCTATAGGTAAACAAAGGAGGTAGGTCTGTACTTTCTTAAAGGTCAGAGCTTGCAACTTAAGTTGCCTGTGTCGTGGCCGGCGAGCTACTCGTCACTTTGTCATGCAACCTCTATAAGAATCTTTTTCTCTCCACTACACTACATATGTATTACATTCAGATATCTAACAGTAATTTTTTCTACCAACATGTAGCTTAAGTCAGTACTTAATATTACTAGTAGGTTGTCATACTGAAGGTATGATGGTATATACTGAAGTGTCATTTTGATTGGGGTTGCCCGCAAGAGGGAGACCGTTGTAAGTTGAAGAGTTAACCCCTCGCTGTTCAAGCAACGCAGCTGAAAAGGCCGATGGCCTCGAAACTCGTAAATCAGATCCTTTCTTCCACGATTCCCCTTTGCCGCCGAATCTCTATTCCTGGCTGACGGTCTCGCGAGTGTTTGTAACAGAAGGTGCATTCTTGGGTTACCAGGTGTAGCAAGATGGCGCAAACCACCCCAAATATTATGCTCCAATACCCAGAAGCTACTCAGTATCCTTATTTATTCCATGTCTCCCCTTCGCTGCGTTCATGGGCCTGTGCTGTCTTCATGCTCTCGGAACACCTGTCTCAACTGCCAACCGTGCAGCTCGAAATTTGTCTCGACTAGTCAGTCCAACTATCCGGCGGAAAACCATCATCTGTAAACAGACATAGCGTAGGGTTTCCGTACGCAATCCCCAGAGAGCGGTGTTTGTCGGCCACATCACCTCAGCGTACCTACTAAGCCTGCAGCAAAGCGGACGGACAATTGCCCCCACTCTGCGCAATCTCACGTCCGGGTGGGGCCGCGATCACCGCCGGGCGCCTGGTCGGAGACCCACGGGCCACCACCGCTCCATATCTGTCAAACACCGAAGCCCCCCCGTGCCCCTTTACTCTTCCCCCTTCCGATTCCCACACCTTCTTTTGGATCAGCTCCAAGAATGGCACACCCGAAACGACGATCGAGCCTCACGCCGAGTCCGGATGCTACGTCACCAGTCGCCTGACCCGCCTTCCCAACCTCCCCCGGCACGGGAAGATCTTTACATAGAAACAAAACCCTCCGCGCAGGGGCCTCGTAGGACAGCACAGCAAACCGCCAAGAACACGGGTTGCTTCGAGTTCCCCATGGGTAGCAGCAAGAGAGACCCCCCACGCCTGCGGCGACTCAAGCGCTCGAGGGCCTGCTTGGTCCCTCGCCGTCTTGTCTTCCCTGCCTCGAACAGTAGCCAAGCTTGCGTGAAACCTCACGAATCGGCTTCCCTCCCGGGCCCATATGATAGCAGCTCTTATCGTTCTCCTCGCCCAAACAAGTACGGTACTATGCTCGCAATTATAATCGTCTGCTGCTATTTCGGAATATCAGACAGGCAGCCCTCCTCCCGCGGGCGGGCAGGAAACTTGGGACGACGAGCGACGGCATTGCACATCCTCATCCCGTCCAATCTTGGCGCGTGTCGGAGGGTCAGGCCCGGCCCGCCGCCCGAGTTTTGCCTGGGCCTGTTCCTATTCGTCCTTTCCGGTGTTGCAGCTGCTGGCAGTCTCAGGGCGCTCCCTTGGGTTAGGACAAGCCAGACAGAACAGCACACATGTCAAGAGTGTAAGTGCAAACCATCTCATCCCTTTCTCGATACCGTGACGTCAATAGAGGCTGAGGTTGTATCATCGATGGAAACTCTGGGGGGGTCAGCCGTCACACCTCTCTCTCTCTCTCTCTCTCTCTCTCGCGCTCGCTCGCTCAAGGGACCCGGCGTTGATCTGCACTCGACTCAGACGCCGTGTATTGAATTGTGCGAATGAGGCACGAGGATCTTCCAGATTTGGCAATTACGGGGCAGAGCGCCAAGTGCTTTCGGCTGGTACAACGGTCACATGCCAGATGCGACCCCGTCGATCTTCTCACGGCTCCCATCTACCTGACAAGCGGCCGGCGGTTGGAGGTTGACGTTGACAACAAGGAGACGCGAGCACGGAGGAATGCAGAGGAAACCCAGCAGCCGCCTCAAGCCGTCCCAAGCAGGGGGACTCCCAAAGTCCCTTCGGGTTGATAAAGAGTTTCAACTCGCAGGCCGGTGGGAGACCGGATAGTGACGTCCTGCATAGTCCATAGCTCCCTTCCCGAAACTCTTTCTCTCGGTATCATGCAGCCCGCGGGTAAAAGCCAGTTCGCGGGCCAAGGCCGAGCATCTGCGCGACCGCGATTATACTCCAGCGACCCAAGAGACCCCAGACAAACTGCGTTTGCGCCAAGTGCACGTCGCAATCACGTCTACCACCGCACCGAGTAGACAACCACCATGCAGAAAGACAAACGGATCAGCCAGGGGAAAAAAAAAAAAAAAAAAAGATTAAGTCGAAACTAACTCGAACCG
>JAIMZG010001015.1:0-51096 GCA_020466075.1 Colletotrichum coccodes
CGGTCTCCTGGATGTACTTGTCGTGGGTGGGGTTGCCGGGGAAGATGGGGTAGTAGACGATGATGCCGTCGACCTTGTCATCTTCGTTGGCCTCGGTGATCTTGTCCTCGAGCTGCTCCTTGTCGACCCGACGCAGATCAAAGTTGAAGCCGCTGCAGAGAGAAAGAGCGCGCCTGTCAGTACCTTTTGTACTCATTTGCTTTCTTCTATCACAAAACGCAAAAAGGTGGAAGTCTTCGCAATGGCGGGGTCGGCCTACTTTTCGACGCAGGTCTTTTGGGACCACTCAGCGTACTGCAGCGCAGCCGGATCGTCGTTGGCCAGGAATGCCACCAGCGTAGGCTTGAAGACGCCGCTGCCCTGCACCTTGGCGAGAGTGTCATGGACCTCAGCCAGGAGACGCTTGGCAATAGTGTCGGCCAGAATGACCTTGCAGGTCTTGGGTACAACTTCGTTGGAGGCCATTTTTACAAACAGAGCTCCTAATGCGTTTCGAGAAGCCTTGGACCATATCAGTCGAGTTTCTCTTGGATTCCAGGAACACTCACGGTTATCTGGCTCGGGGTGAATTGCCTGTCGGCGTCTGCCCCCGGATTAGTACTCGGTAAAGCCCCACCACTTCCGACCCCGCGATGTCGCCTTCTTCAAGCATGTCAGAAGGGGGAATGTGTGAAACTTACATTTGAGGACGACGGAAATGCAGCAGAAGAGGGCGCGCAGTCGAGCCCGGGTCTAGTTCGGGCTTCTGGAGTGAGTTGAAGCGGCAGAAGGGAGGAAAAGGATAGTTTCGTCAAGTGAATGGCTCCAAGTCTTTTGGAGGGGCACCCTCCGACTTCGACACTCCAAATTTTTTCCGTCGCTGGAACAGGACCCCGCGGCCCCTGCGCAGCCTGTTACCCCTCCATGCCCTTTTACCCGAATAGGTTTAGTCTGAGCCTGCATCCGTTCATCGCAATTCCTTTCCAAACCGCGAGCAGTAAGAAACATCAAGCTGCTTTTGACCAAACTACGCGAGAACCATCCCCGAGTTTGCCGCTGTGTTATTGAGCAGTTTGCCAATCCCAAGCTTATGAGTTGCTTGCTGTCAGATTGAAGGATTGAAGGAGGGAACTCACTACCCGCGCCAAGCCTTGGAAGGAGCCGCTGTCGGAGATTGGTTCCTCCAGACCGTGATAAAGTTGATTAGATGCACACCGCTTTCCTGATCGGAACCCCCCCACCCCCACCAACCTAGCAAGCCTGAGTAATTATCTCACAACTCATCACCGGCTTTCGGTGGCATGAAGTCAGGCACGACAAGTGACGAACCCTTTGACGAACCAACCATTAAACAGCTACTTCCCTCCTAACCCGGTTTTACAGCGCATACACAATATTGGATAAAGAATTCAATATTCGCATAAGAAGGGGAAAACCCCACATTGCGCCTCCCTTCAGTTGGGAAACACCCAGAGAAGGCGCGGGGTTCACTTTGACATCAAGTGTGGGTTGACAGTACAACTTTCTCACATTCTTTCACAGAGACATCCCTTGGCAATCACACCTCAAAGGCGACTTTGAAACCTTGGACCAGAGAAGAAGCTCATGAACATTACAGCGACATAGAAGATTCACGAACGCGACTGCCCCTTGCGGCTGATAAACTACAAGAATAGACGGCGCATTTGATTGCAACCAAAACGGCTTCCACATTACACCATTACCAAGGAGTCACCATCGCAACTACTTCCTGGGGTTAAGCCAGCTACAACACAAATACAGCGTCTTTGAGTTCGACTCAACTACTCCAAAGTTGAGGCAAGATTAAGAATTCACGGTTACGACTACCCCCTGGGTTGACCAACTACAGCAAGTCAGATCGCAACTGCTCTTGTGAAGTTGGCGCTTTCAATCTCAACCGAAACGACTTTGCAATCATGGCAGACTTTCGGAAAATTGCACTCGAGTTCGTCCTCAGTGATGACACTGAAAGACAAGCAGTAATCACACAAGAGGCAGCTTCAGGTATGTACATCTTGCAGCCAATACCCAGTCAGGTTGCTGATCTTTACCTAGCGATTCAGTCAGCACCTAGGCCTAGTAACCCGGTCGCCAGATGGGTTGAATCTATCAGACCTTGGATGCCTAGTGCAAACGACGACCAAATGGAAGATGGTGAAGATGGAGAGGCAAGTGGCGATGTCATTGCCAGATCCAAAGGTAAGCAGAACAATGTGGTCAGAAGATTTTTCTACCAAGGCTGACTTTTATGCTTTTTCTAGCGTTGAGCTTCCTGGCAGGCACGTTGGAGCATTTAGACCCTGCGTTTCTCAAGCAAGACCAAGGTGGATTGAAATGCCCCTGATCACAAGAGGAAAGTTGCTAACACAGCCCACTCAGTCAATCTCCTTGTGGCCTTCTTTGGCAGTATGTTCAAGGTTGACCACAAAGCCGGGATCTTGCCGGCTGCCAAGGCACTTCAACGAACCGCCAGCATGAAAGCTTTCCAACCTCAGAAAGGAAACGATATTGTCCAAAGCGTGTGCAGTCTTGGCGACGACTTCAAGGCTCAGGTGGCAGATACGCGGGCTGCGGTGTATGACCTTCTGGAACACCTCATCACTAACCCAGAAGTCGCAAATGACCTGCAGTACCAACATGGTACGACATCTGGCTTCATCACGGATCTCTTGCAACTCTGCCGCAACGAGCGAGATCCGCGATGCCTGATGACATGGTTCAAGATCCTGAAAGTGTTCCTTTCAGAGTACTCTCCTGCATCGGAGGTCGTGGATGAGATCTTCAGCATCTTCTCAGCATACTTTCCAATTTCTTTGAGGACATCTCAACACCCCTCGGGTATCACGGCAGATGATCTGAAGCTTGCCCTGCGGGCCTGCTTCTCAGCACACCATCGAGTAGCCGGAAAGGCCATCCCATATCTCCTCAGCAGGCTCGACCAGCCGGACAGCGTGACTGTCAACGTCAAGGTTTGTTGATATCTTTATTCTCACGCGAACTACTTGCGCTGACACTACGATAGGTCGATATTCTCAAGACCCTGACTGCATGCCTGAGCAACTACGAGCATGTTCAACAAGGCGTTGTCCCCTTCACTGACAAAATTTGGAGCAGCCTGAAATATGAAGTTCGTAACGGGGAAATCGAGGACACAATTAACGCCACTCTGGAGGTCATCCGAACTGTTGCCAAACGAATCACAGGAGATGAGCTCAGAGACTTTGCTCTCGCCGTCCAGCGCGACTGCTTGGAAGATTTGTCGAACCCCATCTACACAGCGGCTTCTGGAAAGCTTCTTATCTCTGTTCACAGTGCAAAGCCGGCGGCTTTCGCGCTCATGATCGCTCCCTCGGTCACACACGTCAAGGAGAATCTGCGCCACACAAAGTCACCCGATCACACCAAGAACCTCTTGATCCTGCTGAACTCTCTGCTTGAGCTTCGGCAAGCCTTGATTGCAGGGGGTGTGCAGCTAGGCCCTGAGGATGCCAAGCTTTCAAGACGACAGAACCGATGCTTGCCCCGCTTCACAACCAGACGTACCTGCCCCTTTTCCGGAAAGCCCTTGAAAATACGGCTCAGAAGGAGGACATAGTCATCGGTCAACAGGCAATCAAGGGACTTGGGTTGATGGTTTGCCAGCGAGCAGCCCAGACGGGAGAATCTACCCAACCCATGCTTCCCGATTCAACTCTCTCCGAGATTTGCAACGACTTGGCAAGCGTCATCTTCGACACACCTGAACAGCTCACAATGGCCGAGCCCCGCTCCGGATTGGATACCGATTCAGTTTTAGCTCTGCAGAAAGCCCTGATGGCATTCCCTCAGGGACGGGCGGGCGTCATCAAGGACTGCCTCAAACTGTGCGAGTCTTACATCGCTTCCCCCGAGCCGGAATCTCTTCCAAAGCTGGTACCAATCTTGCAGGAGAGAGTCCAGAGACTCGCTTACATTTGCTGCTACGAACTTTCTCGCCAAGGCGGCATGCTCAGCGGGTATACCGCTTTCCTCAGCGCGATCCTCACAACTTTGCACTCGGTGCTCGACACCAAAGCACACCCTCAACTTTGGTCGATATTCGCTTCTGGAATACATATGGCAATGCGGCTCTGTCGTAGCGCTATCGATGCCTTATACCCGCGCTCTAAAACGAACAATTTCAACGACAAGCGGTTCGGGCTTGCCTGGGTCGGTTATGTCGCCAACCGACACCCCGACCTCCCACGCTTCGGCGAGGATATCGGTTCAAATGGTGGCGAAGACGCCATGGATATCGACGAGCAAGCCAAAAGCGCCGAGAACGATGGCGACGAGCTACACGGAGAGTTCATCCTGGTTAGTCTCTACGTTGTCCGACAGCTCTACAGACGTGCCACGAAGATAATCAGTTACGACAACGACACTGAGCTCTCTCTCGCTCTGAGTGACGATTTCAGCAGCAAGGACATGGATGAAAGGAAGCTCGAGGACAACTACTTACATTTTCTCTCGAGCATGGCCACCTTTGTCATTCAGCAAATGACTGAGCTGGAGCAGACCAGATTGCTTCTGAATGAGGAAGTCGTCACTCTCTTCCGTGGAGAGGATGAGTATCAACACCCAGACCCTCATACAGGACACCGCTGGCACAATTCAGAGTTGCGGGATGCTATGCTGAGAACCTGGGCCCCTCAGGCTTCTTACAGCATGACAAACCCTCCCAAGTTTCCCATCAGCGGCTTCAGTCAGGGACGTGCTGTTATTCTCTCCCTTGGCATTCTTCAACCCTTTCACCCAACAGCCATCCAGCGTCTGGTAAGAAAGACCGTGAACACAAAGTAGGAAACCGAGGCTAACTTCTTGATAGGTCGAAAGAGGAACTGCACACCAGATCCTCATTGCTGGTCTTCTTGCAAGAGATCACTCAGCCTCGCCAAGGTGCCGCCATGTTGTCTCGGCTATTCTCACGATCATCTCCAACAAATACCCCGTCGAGAAGCTGGACGAGATTGTCACCATGCTTCAATACCAAATGAACTTCGTCGTTGGTGAAGAGACACAGCCGGACCGGATGGAGCAAGTGACCGGCTACCTTGAGTACGAGGCCAATAAGATTCCTGGTGTCCACCCCAATGATATCAGGGCAGAATTGGCAAGACCTGTGTATGCCATCCTTGCTGGCATTCTCAGACGTTATAGTGGCAACTCTCTCAGCCAGCTACTTGCGACTATTCAACAAGGGCCCAGCAACAAGAATATCGGCCACATGCTTGGTCGTAACTTCGAGACCATATTTGGCAGCCTCGAGATCCTCAAGAAGGAGTACTGCGGACAAATTCGGCCTCTTTGGGTCCAGCGAGCCTACTTCGAGATGATTAAGCCCATGCTAGCCAAGGCCTGGCCGGCCGGCTCGAACAGCAGGGACGACATGCTCATCGCCGCCAACTATAGCATAGCTGTCTTGGCAGCTGTAAAACACATTCAGTATCCAATCTACGAAGACGATACAGAGGACCTGATCAGACTCATCCTCTGCGCGATTCGTTACCTGCCGTTGACCAAGGATGTGGCGGCCGCCCTTAATGTTCTGCAGCACATCACGGAGAAGTCGCCCAAGCGGGTCCAGCCCTTTTTGAAGAGCGTTATAGAGGCGTGCATGTCCGTCTTTAACAGAGACGGAACGCAAGGCGGTGACAACAGCTCCTGGATGCCGGCGGGCTATATTCCATTCGACCACTCGGGACTGTGGAAGGCGCAGTGCCGATGCCAGGTTGTCCGTATCATCGGTCTCCTCCCCGTTCAATTCGAGCACCGCCATCTTCTCGACTCAGCGTCGCAGGCTAAGCGCTTGTTGGCGCGGGCATCGGGTGACAGAGTTCGCAACGTTCGTGAGGCTGCTCTGACGGCCCGTGCCGCTTGGGACGAGATCAACTGAAGGTGGTGAGATGTGGAAAGCCAAGGCTTGGCTTGGGCGGACTACATTGGACGTGCACGGAATCCGGAGAGGGGTGGTTGACTAAGTGTGCCGGAGTACGGAAAAGGGACGAATGTTCTTGGAACGACTTGGTCAAGATCGAAGCAACATTGGGGTAGGAGTGCCGGCATAGAAAGGCGTTCGGAGATCCCATAGTGCACATTTAGACAGGGAGCATCAATCAAGTTGAACGAGATTGGGAGTTACAAGTGGTCCGACAGTCGTTCGGGACTGTTCGGTTGTGCCATGAACCCGTTTTGTCAGGTACGTCTTACGCCGCCAGTCCTAATCAGCCACTGGCTTCAGGAACTTCTTTTCAAGTGTTGCGTTGGTTAGAGCCAGAAGGATCCACAGCATAAAAGACATGCTAATCGTATCAAGTATTGAGCAGTAAGTAACAAGCTCGAGGTTTTGTTGATATGGTCGTTCAAAATGGGCCATGCAATGCAAAATGCCCAACTCCGTGCTTTACGGGGGCCCTGAATATCAATATTGTACATAAAGCGTAGTAGGTATTGATCCATTGCACAGAATTCTAGCCCCTCGGCGCTCGAATTGCCCGTCTATGCTTTGCGTCTCTTGCTCGCGCCCTTGGCCGCCTCGGCACCGCTACCTGTCGCCGTGCTTTCCGCGTAGAGCGCATCGAGAACGTCAGCCGAGTACGTCTGGGAGGCGGACGTGATGCGTTTGGGGTCGAGCTTGCCAATGGTGGGGATGTTGGTGGCGAGGACCTCCTGGAATGGGACGGCAACGAAGTGGCCCTGGGAGTCGAACCACTCGGCGAAGGGTTTTGAAAGCTCGAGCGTCTTCTTCTCGCCGTTCTTGGATGTGAGGGTGATTTTCATGTTGTATATCGGGACGTTCTTCTTTGTCGAGGTTGCGATGTTGATCTGGTTGCGGTCGTGTAAGCCATGGCTTGCCTGTCTTGCAGCGGCATCTCTGCTGGGGGGAACGTGTGGATAAGGGGGAAAGGGGGTGTTGTTTACCTTCTCGCCTGAAGGAGACGTGCCCTCATAAACGGTTCCCGCCTCCTTGAGCCAGATCCATAGCGTCAGAGCGCCGTTGAGGAGCGAGTAAATGGCCACGGCGGCGGCCGTGTAGTACTTTGTGCTTTCGAAGCCGAGCTTGTAGTCCCAGAGAAAGCATGCACCGGCAATTAGGAAGGCGGAGTAGCCGAGAGCGAGACGGACATCGGTGAGGGTATGAGATTGGGTGAACTTGAGAGAGTTGAGGTAGTTGGGGAGTGCGTCGTCCGAGGTGTTCTTGAGGTCTGGGGAGCTTCGTGTTAGTGCGATTCGACAGCATGCCTAGACAAGGAGAGGGAAGCGCGAACCCGCCAAGTTGTGGACTGTTATTCTTTCGGAAGAAGACATGATGTCTGGCGTTCTCGCGGGGAACTTCGTATGTTATCAAACCAAGAGCTTTGCGGAAAGTCGGCGGGCGTGGGGTATGATAGTTTGTCTTGTAACCTCCAGCCTGGCTTTCGGAGCTAGGACAGCTTGGACCCTTGTGTGAATCCACGGCAGAGGTGAAAGTGGAAGGTGGTCTTTCGGAGATTCGGCAAAACTAATTGCCGAAGGAGCTCTCGCCCACTTCCAAGTGACCTAACTCCACCAAGATGGATGGATGCAACGGAGAGCTCACAACCACCTGGCAGTATCGCATCGACGAACGCCAACACAATCCCCCACCACTCCGTATTACCCGGCACTGCCCGATAATACATGCCCATCATGGCCCAAGTCCCGGTGCAGACGATCCATCGGGATCCTCAGCTCCTGTACGCACTCCTGTTTCTGCTCCCGCAACTCAAGCTCGCGCGCTAATTGAACGCCGGATAGGTACTGGATCCTGTTCCCGATTACTGTGGTCATGATTCTGACCGGTATTCTGCGACACTACGCCACTGTTCTCCTCGCCACCCCGCCCAAGAAGCTCGATAAGCCGGCGCTTAAGGAGCAGCGCGCCATGATGCACGGCGTCACTGTGCGCACTAACCACCACGTCTTGTCCAAGAAGTCTTTCGAGGCTCGGCGCGATGCGCTCGTTGCGGCCTACGAGTCCGGCGCGTACCTCAAGGACCCCGACCGCAAGGGCCAGCCACCGGCGAATCCGTTGACAGACCCGGGCGCGATGGATGGCATGATGGGCATGATGAAGAACAACATGGCAATGATTATTCCCAACACGCTGATTATGAGCTGGATCAATGCCTTCTTCAGCGGATATGTTATCAGTATGTCTTGCCGGGTTTTGGGGAAGACTGCGGAATTGTTACTGACAATTGTAGTGAAACTGCCGTTCCCCATCACCATCAAGTTCAAGAGTATGCTGCAAGCCGGAGTTGCGACCAAGGACATGGACCCTCGTTGGATGTCTAGTATCAGTTGGTACTTCCTTTGCATCTTTGGTCTGCAGTCCGTCTTCAACTTCATCCTGGGAAGCGACAATGGTAAGCCAATGATGTGTTCTAGCTATGGCATGCAGTTCGCTGACACCTTCAAGCTGCCAGCCAGATGGCTCAGCAGATGGGACAAATGGGAGGAGCTCAGGGCGCTCCCCAGATGTTCGGTCCCGGCGTCGATCCCGATAAGCAGTTCAAAGGCGAAGCTGAGAACATCGCCGTTGTTGAACACTACTCTGTTCTGGACGATGTGGAACAGAGACTGCTCGCGGGTATCAAGTTATAGAATTGTAGAATCATACAGAACCCGCGCCATCCAGACGCCTCATCCTGTCATGTCCATATTGCTGGTGAGAATCCCTCGTGAAAACTTAAAGCCCCTCCGAGTTCTACTCGCTGCCTTGCCCGTCCCACCAAAGGCATACGCCGAGGCCCTCCATTGCCATCGTGCCCTTCACTTTGTAGGGCGGCTTGGGCGGTGCGGCCTCCTCTCCTTGGCTCGGCCCCGCGGGCGTCTGGTCGTGCCACTCCTCGTCGATGACCTGGAATCTTACCATCTCATGGTTGTCGTAGAAGAGTCTGTCGCCTTCAATGTTCCAAATCCACAGTTGCTCTGAGTGATTACTAAGGGTGGGTATATTAGCTGTGGTCCCAATGATTTGACGAAACCGTGTCACACATACAACTCGGCCCCTTCGGGAAGCTCATCAAAGGGGATGAAGACGTCGTCGAAAAAGTCGGTTCTCAGGTTAATACCAGCCGGCGTAGAACTTCTTATTCTGCCAAACATGACCTCACCCTTGAATGGTCTGAAGACGATGAGTCTGAACTCAACTAACGACAAGAGTCAGAGCAAAGAACTCATCCGGATAAAGACAGTCATTACACACCGTTGACGTTGACGAGACCCGTGCCGTGACCGATGAGACCTTCCGAGGTCCACAAGATATCGTAGAGGCAGATGCAGAGCCCAATCTTTTGGATAACTTTATTCGCGTACTTTGTGTTGATATTGTCCTCGATGGCTGCAACGCTCTTCTTGCGGAAGTCCTCGGGCGCTATTTCGACCAGGTCGGCGATCTTGGTCTTTCATTGGGCCCGTGTTAGTGATACACAGTGAAATTTTGAGAGTCTCGAGCCTTACCAGGATGAACATGCTGGGCTACTTTCGTCCTTGAGACGGGGGCACTTTGGCAAGTCAGAAAGGTCCCAGTGTTGAATTTTTCTAGAGCCCCGATATCACCGTCCGTCCCCTTAACACCTCTCTGCAAGGACGTGAATGGGTGTTTCGGAGAGTGTCTCGATTCGTTCTGGTGGCTCAGTCAAATCGTAAAATCGGCAAAATCGTGGGGCGCCTGGTCCAAGGAAGCAGGTCTGAGTCTTACCGCCCGCTGGATCAAGTTTAGTACACGCCCCTCCAGAGAGTGTGGCATGCATGGCCCACCACACCTCTAGTGGCACCAGGCCTGAGCATGCCATCTCCAACCGCTGGAACTGTTATTGCGGAAACCGAAATCACAACCAACTCTGCCGTGGAAAGCTGTTGGGGCTCCACCACCTGCTTCAGCTTCGCGTCAGCGAAACTGCGTCTGGCTGTCTCCTCCATCCTCACACCTCTTGCTTTTCGTTTTTCAAACGTTGCTCGAGTTTTCCCTCTCCTAAGCTCGTGCCACTGCTTAGCCCACGCCAGGTCTGAGGACAGCATCTACTTGTTGCCCATTCTACTGACATCGTCGTTATTGCTTATCTGCTATCTCAATCAACTTTACCTTCGAGCCTGTTACAAATCGAGCACTCTCCATCGTCCTTGCGCGACGGCCATCTTTCCGAATACACGCTTATCTACGTATCGACTGCGGAAACAACAAGATCTTGTCGACGTTCCATAGCCAACATGTCGGGCTACAACTATGGCCCGCCGCCGCCGCCCCCTCCAGCAGCCCAGGCTAGTCATCCTGGGTACGGACACCACAACGCCCCTTACCAACAGCATTCTCGAGGCGGTGGTTCTCATACTACTCGTGGTGGGCGTGGCGGCTACCCGTCAAACGCTCGCCCCGAATACCCCCCGGCCCCTCAACCCCAGTACGAGTATGGTCGACAGCAACAGCAGCAGTACCATCATAGTCCCGGGTATCCTGCTCAGCAGCCCGCTGCCGGCAACTATCCTCCTCAACAACAGTGGCATCAGGATCACGCACATGCTACGCCTCAACACGGCGCTCCCCAGCACGGCGCCCACGCTCCTGCGCCGCTGTCGACTACCAATTACCACCCGAACTATGCCCCCCAGATCTACGCGCACCCGCAACACCCTCAGCCGCCGGCTCATCAGCCAGCATATGGTCCGCAGCAGACACAGCAACAACCCTATAGTCAGCCTTATCCCGCACCCGCGCCATATAACGCTCCCCAGCCGTGGGCTGGCCACGACCCTCACGCTCAGAGCCAGTATGGTGCGACTCGCGGCCGAGGCGGCTACGGAAACGACCGAGGCGGTTCCCGAGGGGCTCATAATATAGGTGCACCTGCGCCAGTAGCTTACGGTAGTGATGGGATACATCATCAAGCGAATGGAGGATACGGCCAGCCGTACGGAGACCCACGCGCCCAGCCAGTGCCGTACCAACCTCCGGCGCAGTATCCCTACCATGCACCCCCTCCTGCACCCCACGCATCGGTGCCTCCACAGGAACCATTTTACAAACACGATGGACAAGCAACCCGGGGTCGCGGCGCCCATCGAGGTGGCAACCCCCGAGGTCGAGGATCGTTTCATGCCAATGACAGGGGTCGTCACCGTCCACAAGGCAATCACAACCACCGCCAAGATGGCGGAGGGTTTCATCACAAACACGACAATGCAGCCTCGGGCAAGAAGAAGAAGCGCAAGACCAATACGCTTGGTCTTACTCCCGGCCAGGACTCGGAGTCGGAAGACGAGAGATGGAAGAGGAGACGCTTCGCAAGCTCATAGGAGCAGATGCCTTGCAGTGAGTTGAAAGCCGACTTACGACTTCATGTTAGCTGACCACGTATCGTAGTGTGAACGATGTTGACGCGTACATCGCCGAGCGGAAGAAACGCTTTCCTACTGCCGCGCGAGTCAAGGCCAAGAAGTCTACCGAGACCACGCAAGCAAACGGCAACAAGGTTTCCTCTGATCTTGAGAAAGAAGAAAATCTTGCCAGCAAGCTACGAAGGCAGTTGGAAAAGGTTGAATCGTCCATCAAGCGCAAGCGTGAACAACAAGACGAGGGCGATGAGATGAGAGACAGCCCTTCCATTGACATAAAGTCTGAAGATGACGAGCCGGAAGTGGCCTCAAGTCGTGTTCAGCCGGCCCCCCCTCCACCCCCTCCGGCGAAGAAGGCAGACATTTCAAAGCATTGCAAGTACTACTCTACGGGAGGTACTTGTGGCAAGAAGGGCAAGTGCCGCTTCGTCCACGATCCCGCTGTCAGAGAGGCAGCAGTGAAGGAGCGAGAAGCAAACAACGGTCATCTTACTATCCAGCAGCGTCTGATCCTCAACGACAAGGACCAGGAAGATCTCACTGTTTTGCAATCGATTCAATACCTGAGAGAGAAAGGCCTGATGAAGCCCGAAGACAAGCCCAATGGCTCCAATGGACATCACGTTTCTGGCGGTTCACAAGCCTCTCAATCTCAATCGCGCCAACATTCCGGTAGCCTTCCTGCCGCGCATGCTTCTCTTCCGGCACTGCCCGTGAAACATCACAATGGGCTTCCTCCACACAAGCCGCCTCCCTCTGCAATGTCAGCAGGCAATAGCGGATCTTCAGTCCGATACAAAGGCTGGAATCTGAGCGGATATGGGAACTCAGGTCTCAAGTCGGAGGATCTCCCATAGGATGTTGGTATCGTCCCGACGAAGGCTTCAAACCCCACACGAACGCTCGAATTATATACACGCAGACCTCGCGCGTCGAGATCTCTGGCGTCGTCCGTCTGAGTTTGGCGGCTTTGAATACTGCAAAGGTCTCTCGCTCTAGCGGAGAAGTCATCCTAATGCGAGGATTCATACCGGCAGCAGTGTTTGTATTTTGTACTTGATTATATTCCAACCCAGGAAAGTTAGGAGAAGGGAAGCAGTCGATAAAGCGGCAGTAGTTCTTCTGGCTGGCCTCTTCTTTTTTTCTTTTCCCCTCTCTCAACTTTCACGGTGCCCAGGCGATTCGGGCATGCAGGCGGGTATGTTCTGGATTTCTTTATTCGAGTCGAAATCTTTGAAAGTTTCATCTGCAAAGTTGCGATCCCAGATCGCGTGTAATAACACCAACCCAAAATGGGAGGTCCCCAGGAAGCGGCGCTTTGAGCGGCTTTTACCTATTTTCCAAGCAGCGCACTCGCCGGAGTTCTCGGTCGAGGAGGAAAAGGGGCTTAGTAGCTCCGTACAAATGCCTTCCCAACGCATGGAGCAATTCGGTACTGTTGAAAGAGTTTGGGGTGGACTGCAGTCTGGAAAGACTGAAATTAATACCCCAGGGAAAGTTTGGCATCAGGGCTTATAGAATGGAATGCGAATACTATATTACGTTTAACATAGCGTCAGATTGCACAGAACTACGCCGCCCGGGTTGCTGCTACGTAAAGGCAACTCCGTTTCATGGAATCTGAGTGAACATTTTACGTGATCATGCCTCGATGCAGCACAAATGCGGGAACAGCTCGGTTTCTCTTTGTCAGTACAACTAACATTGATTTTTTCCGAGGCTGGACAAATCCAACACCGACCAGGAAGCGATACAGACGTAATAATATTAGGCTACTGTTTGGTTGGCCTGCAAGGTATCATTGCGCCGCGACACGTTTATACCAATTCCCCAAATGACAAAATAGTCAAAAAAAAGAAAAAGAAAAAGAGACCCCGGCCATGCAGTGAGTCGCGATGTCTCTCCTTGTTAATAATAACAAACCAAACGCACAAATTAACGCCGTCGCTAATGTTGATGCTACCGCGCCTTTGCCGGTGGAAATGCCTCCCCCTTATGTGTGCAGGTCCCTAATATTCCTCAACGGAAAGACTCAGCGTCGACCTCTCTGCTGCTCATAGTACCTGCGTTTGCGTTCCTCCTTCTCGGCCTTGAGTCGCCTCTCGAGCTTCTCTTGCTCAATATCTTCCAGACGTGCCACACGCTCAGCTTTGGCCTCCTCTTCCCACACGTCGTCCATGCCGGCCTCCATGTCTGAAGAGCCGTCTGAGTCGTACGTGTAGCGGGGACCGGCTTCCTCCTCATCCTCATCATATTCGATAAAGTCGTCCAGCTCCTCGTCGTCCTCCTCCTCGTCGTAGCGTGACCGTTTTGCCGAGCCACCGTAGCGCGGGGCAGGGCGGGCGTTAAGGAGCGCGCCCCCGGGAGCCGGCTTCTTCTTAGCCGAGGTAGCGCCGGGTTTTGGACGGGCGGTACCCGTATACCCCGTCGTTGCGACAGCAGCCTTCTTGAGCTTCTTCTGGTTCTCCTCCTCGGCGGCAGCGGCGCGTGCCTTTGAAGCGGCCCGGGGATCCTTTGCTCTGTCCGCTGCACCGTGTCGGTTGGCGCTTGCTCCGTTCACTCCGGGCCCATTACGTGATGGGACAGTGGAGGGCAGTCTTGCGGTCCCCTGAAATTTAGATGGTTGCCTTGCAACACTCTTTGGGTCCTTTTTGATCTCCTTCTTCATTTCCTCCCGCTCCTTCTTAGTGAAGACCTTCTCCACGGGCTTATGTTGGATTTTGCCTACTTGACCCATCTTGGTCTGGGCCTGCTGAGCCCGTGCCATGATCTCAGCGAAAGATCCCTTCTTCGGCGGTGCTCCTGGTTTAGTTGCAGCGGCGGGGGCAGAGGGTGATGGTCGACTCGGCAAAGTTGAGGTGACCCTCGACGTGCTTGAACCGTTTAATGACCTGGCACCGGAGGAGCTGGGCTTTGTGACAGTGCTGCCATTGCCGATAGGCTCGACGCAGACGCTAATCGATCGGAGGGTCGGCCGGCGCTGCCTCGATAACCGGTCGTGGTGTTCGTTGACTTCTCCGCAGGCCGTGCGGGTCTCTGGGCGTCCGCCAGTTTCGGAGCGATAGAAGAACCGGTGTCATTTGTGCTCGTTCGCGGCGTCTTGTTCGAGATGGTACTGCGGAGGTCGTCGTCGGCTTTGCGTTTCGGAGGGGGATGGGCGGCCTCGAAGGAGCTGGCGATGTGCTCTGTGACTTGTCGCCACTGATCTGAGCGAGGAGGTCTCCGATCTGCACAGGCTCTTGTTAGCCCATCGAAACATTGCAAAACGGTCGTCGCATGCTTCTGATACTTACAGGCATGATGACGGACTATTGTAGCCAAATTTCGTCAAGCAAGTGTCTAGGTTGCTTGCAGCGGCCGTCAGGATGCATCAGGCAAACGCTTGAGTCATCAGTAATGGAAAGTACGAGAACTCGAGTTCCTGCGATTCAGCGGCCCCCTCTTAAAAAAGGACTGAACACGCGGTCGATTTCGATGATGGGAGGGAAACGCAGAGTCGAGAAAAAAGAGAGAAAAATCGCGAAAAATAAGAATGGGGTCGCAAAGAGCACGGGACAGACAACCAGCAGTCGTAAAACCCGAAAGTTAGGTGTCGGGAGGATCAGAAGCAGTGGCGTTGGAGTCGACAAGTTTATATCTGTTGGACTGGGGGGTGGGTGGAATCACTGGTACTTCCAGTGCCGTCCACCAAGGCCTGGTATCCAATACGTTAGCCTCTTCGGAAGCCCAGGTAGCTCCGGTTCCGCGCTTGGTTCTTGGCGCAAAACCTCCACAGCTGTGGGAGCCAGGACAGTACCGAGCAGATGGCTGTCAAATGTGGAAAGTGGCTGTGAGTGAATAGTGTGGCTTGTACAAAACAATTTCTCAGTGAAATGTGGCTGAAGTGGACCTTGGATACCAGGCCTGATCCGTCCCAGCCACCTTCCGTCCCCGCCCTAAAGACAGGCGGCTAGGGTCCCGCACCCTCCGCTCACAAAACGGAAAAAAAGTTCGATTTTCGTCATTTTCCGAATCGCAACAACCACGCGAAAATCCTCCCAGGACTCGAAGATTCAGTCTCCGCCCAACTTCGCGGTTAAATTGATTGACCTCTCGTGTTCTCTACGACAAACTGTGAGTCTAATTCCCGCTTTCTCTTCCTTCTCGGCGACTTCAATACCGACAGCCTTTTACATACTCGCTGCCATCGCGAAGAATACACCCCAAAACCTTTGTCTAACTTTCCTCGTCGCAGAAAAACCACATTCAAGATGAAGCACCTCGCCGCTTACCTTCTCCTCGGCCTCGGTGGCAACACCGCCCCCTCTGCCAAGGACGTCAAGGCTGTCCTTGAGTCCGTCGGCATTGAGGCCGATGACGAGCGCCTGAACAAGCTCATCTCTGAGCTTGAGGGCAAGGACATCAACGAGGTTCGTTACGATCTATCGGTTGCGACGTGATAGGAGGATTTGCGCTGACTAGTTGCACAGCTCATTGCCGAGGGCTCCAGCAAGCTCGCCTCCGTCCCCTCTGGTGGCGCTGGTGGTGCTGCTCCTGCCGCTGGCGGTGCTGCCGCTGCCGGTGGTGACGCTCCTGCTGAGGAGGCTGCCAAGGAGGAGGGTAAGAACTCGCCTCTGCCTGATATCACCCATATCACAGATTTGCTGACCCCGATGCAGACAAGGAGGAGTCCGACGACGACATGGGATTCGGTCTCTTCGACTAAGCGTGTTTCTCACGCCCCTGATGACAGGCCTCGCGCCTCCGTCTCATCGAAGAAGCTATGCAGCAATCGGCCGACGTTTTTCCATGTCGCTGACATGGGGAAATCTCTCTTGGGTTGGGCTTCGGCACACGTTTGTGTAGGAACACCTGCTAGGTTCGGTCAAATAAAAAAAAGCTTGCTGGTTCTTTGAAAACGCTTCGTTCGTGTCCCATTTGATGTGTTTGATGTCTTGCTTGGCTAGCGCAGAAGTTGTCCCATATCTTGCTATTGGAGTTTAGCGCCACATGTGCGAGAACTCGCAACCCACATTCTCCCTCATGGCAGGTAACTATCCACTGCATGGATGGATAATGTGGACACGCTTCATTCGGTAAGGAGCTTTGGCCGATCTCGGTAGAAATAATAATGAGGGAAACACTTCAACCGAAAGGGACCCAGCTGGCCTCAGGCATGACGGTACTGCGAGTCCCAATTTTCACGCGCGCAGCGAGGAATGTGCCATTTTACTTTCTCTCCCCGTTCAGCCCTTCGTTGCTCCGACAACCAAGCCCCCTTGCCATGCCTTTTTATTGGCCAACCCCTGCTAGCCCCCAAATACTGGGAACGTCCAGAAGTCGACAAGGAATCGACATGTCCCTCCAACCTACAAGATGCTAGTGACGCGCCGCATAAACTAATCTCTTCTCCATTCGCAATCTTTCGGATCATGGGCACCATCGACACGTAAAATAGCGTTTAGTCGACCAAAAAATCGCTTTTCGCGGCGGAAGGTGCTCAGTCGCTGAGTCGTTGAGGGTCGCGCCGTGCAGCCCCATTTGCTCCGTTGCTCACAATTGCCAAAACAATCACCATCCCCGACAACCTCGAAATGGACATGTCGACTGCCTCGCCCACGCCCTTGGGCACTACCGGAAACGGTCTGTCACGAAGACCTTCCCAGAGGCAAGGACTTCGACGACTCCCATCGCGCCCGCATCTCAACCGAAGCGAATCCAACCCGGTGCATGCGACCGCTGCTGCGCCCGCTCTTTCAAAGAAGGCAGACTCGCAGCAATACGCCATGCACGACAGCTCCGACGATGAGATCCCCGTGCCTATGAAGCTCAGCGCCCTCACCAAAGCGTTGCTCAACGATGGCGGTGCCCCCGAAACCCAACGCGCTCCCTCACCGCCACGAACACGTCGTCGCACCAGCAATCTCGCCACGTCCACGACAGAAGAAAGAAGATCGCTTCGATCTGGAAGTGCGCAAGTGTATGACACCAAGTCGTCGAAACCCGCGTCGCCAACGAGAAGCAGGGAGAACAGCCCCGTACGGAAACGGGTTGTCAGACTCAGCAACACGCCCAAGAGCCTTAGCCAGATGCGCCCCACCAAGAGAAGGTCTACCTCGCTGTCGCGATCCACCAACCAACGTCCACAGTCCAGAAGTCGGCCGGAGAGCCGGGATCAGTCTTCGGATGAGAAGCAAGAACCACCCCAAGATGTCAACACACCTGCCCAGGGAGTTCGCGTCGTTCGCATCGCCGCTGGCTCATCCGGTAACAGGAGTCGTCTCACCAGCTCATCCAGCCATTCCAGACGCTCGGGATCCCACGTGGAACAAGACTACCCTGAAGAACCAGTGACGGCAGCACGTCATGCGTCTGGCATCAACCCCGGCAGCATATCTCGCCACGCCAATGTCGGAAGGAATATCAAGCCTGAGGACAACCTCGCTTTACAAGGTTCTATGCGCGTCAAGCGAGTCGGCAAAATTCCTGGAAGTTTTCTGAGTGGGCCTGCTCGACGTGGCCGCAGAAGGCAAAGTGAAGAAGAGGCAGAGGCGAACAGTGAGGGGCTGATTTCTAGCCAGTATCACGACGGCCAGGGTCCAGACATGGAGAACGAGCTAGCATCATCCTTCTATGGGAACGGTAGGCAACTCTCGTCAGGTAGCCCAGTAGCGTTGGGCGATCCTTCAAGAGCAAACCACCGCAGACCAGCATATGATGCTGAGCCAGCACCACCTCCGGCACGCCCTTCTCCTAGGGAGAAGGACGAGCCAGAAGAGATTCACTACAAACTACCCGCCCCACGTCCTCAAGTGCCATCTTCTCACGACCAGGAGAACGAACTACCCTCTATTCTGAGAAGCTCTAAGCCCACTGTCAGCATGCTCGCCGAAAGGGACATGGAGAAGGTCT
Source organism: Colletotrichum coccodes (assembly GCA_020466075.1). Taxonomy (NCBI): domain Eukaryota; kingdom Fungi; phylum Ascomycota; class Sordariomycetes; order Glomerellales; family Glomerellaceae; genus Colletotrichum; species Colletotrichum coccodes. Next base: position 18,265 of record JAIMZG010001015.1, read on the forward strand.
CGAAGCGCCCCATCAGCACCGATGCTGCACACCATAGACCTGCTGCATCCCCTGAACGAAAGCCCTTGTCCTCGCTGGCTAACAATACTCCACGCCGGGCTGCCCCTCCTCCCCCGCCGAAGATGTCGGTTCTCCATGCTGCAACCACCTCAGCTGGGGCAGCCACAACATCGCAAGGGAAGCAGAGGCGAAACATTCTCCGTGTCAACGGAAAGTCGTACACGAGGCTCGACTGTCTAGGCCGGGGTGGTAGCGCTAAGGTCTACCGCGTTACTGCCGAAAACGGAGCGATGTTTGCCCTCAAAAGGGTGTCCCTGGAGAACGCCGACGAATCGACCATCAGGGGGTACCGAGGCGAAATCGACCTGCTAAGCAAGCTGACGGGCAATGATCGAGTTATCAATCTCTTTGACTACGAGATGAACGATGAAAAAAAGATGTTAACTTTGGTAAGTTGTATGTTTCGAAAACATCAAAACCTAGCTAACGGTTTCAAGCTCATGGAAATGGGCGAGTTGGATCTCAACACCCTTGTCAGGGCTCGCCAAAACCCTGAAGCGGCCAAATTCGACCCTGTCTTTGTTCGTTTCTACTGGAAAGAAATGCTTGAGTGCCTTCAATCGGTTCACCAGTTCGATATCGTTCACTCTGACCTCAAACCCGCCAACTTCGTGCTTGTTAAGGGGCGTTTGAAGCTCATCGACTTTGGCATTGCGAACGCCATAGAAACAGACGAGACAGTAAACGTACATCGCGAAACACAAGTTGGTACACCGAACTACATGTCTCCTGAATCGCTCATGGACTTCAACGCACCGCGAGGCCGCCGGGTACCTGGAAGGCCCAAGTTGACGAAACTGGGAAAGCCAAGCGACGTTTGGTCTCTTGGATGCATTCTGTATCAATTCGTATACGGCATTCCTCCTTTCGGCCACATCGCCAACCAGATGGCTCGGTGTCAAGCCATTATCAACTGGGATCACAACATTGAGTTTCCCTCGAGAGGCATGGGCGGCGTTCCCGTCCCTCCCTCTCTTGTACGAACCTTAAGGCGGTGCTTGAACCGTGAAGTTCATATGCGACCAACCTGCGAGGAGCTCCTCCACGAGACCGATCCTTTCCTCTACCCTAACGAGATGAGCGAAAAGGCACTCCCAATCGACGAAGAGCTCCTCGGTAGGATTATCCAGAGCGTTGTCATGAGGTGTCGAGAACGCATGCCGACCGAGGCTGAGGCCATGTCGGTCTGGCCCTCAGCTTACTGGTCCAGTGTGAAGAAAGCAACGAATCCGAACAGATGATGAGAGTACACGGGCGTTGATATTGGGAAGTTGTAGGTAAAAGGCGTCATGGCAACCTCACTTTGGTATAATGATCAAGGGGAATATTCATAGCTTGGAGTTTCTCGGACGGTTTGGTGTTACTTCTTATTCATCTGCTTGGTTTAGCCTTCTTTTTCTTTCACTCCACCCTGTTTTCAATATTACTCGCAGGGCCTGACCTTCAGTTCTGGCCCAACACGTTTTTTGGAGACACTAGCTTGGACACGGCGTCTACATGAAGTTCACTATGAGCTCTCCGGCTTCAAACGTTTTAGTGACTTTACAACTCCCGAATTATTGTAAACGTAAAATTGTTTTTCGGTTGTCTATTGATACAGTCCCGACCGGGGAACGACACTGGCGCAAGGAATCAGATGACCCCATGGCTTTGTACACCTTTCATACTCGAACAATCCTGAATACAGGTACCACTGGCCACTATTTCCGACTCAAGGCTCAACCTCCTCAGGCCCGTTAATCTTCAGCTCGCTGATCGTCAGTGTCGTGAAGCGGTGCTTGCTCTTGACTGTCTTCACCCTCCTCTGCCTCCTCTTCGTTTTGGTTTTGAGCCGCATCGGCTCGCTCTCGGTCCCCGTCACTACGGCGCGACACTCGAACACCCGCTCGTCAATGAAGGGCGAACCCTTGAGGGTGTAGTCCCTGCTGCCGATGACAGAAGCGCGGTTCAGGCGGAGGACATCGCCGGGCACGACACCAGGCATCTTGAAGGGCAGGCGGACGCTGTCGCCGGGCTGGACGAGATAGGGGCGTCCGTGGATGTGGAAGGTGATGTAGTGGTTAGGTTGGGCGGCCAAGAAGGGCAGGACGGCCTGCACAGATTCGGAGATCGCAGTGTTCGACGCGGACGGCGTCGGGGTCTTGGCGGCGGCGGCCTGCTGTGCTATTGTGGGCTTCGCTGCGTCTGAGGGTGCGATGGGGGGCGCATCGTGGACGGCGGGCTCGATGATAGGCGCCGTGGAGTTGAACCGCCGGGCGTGGATCGGCAGGAGGAAAGTCGGCGGGAGGCGGGTGATGGGTGTCCTCAGCTCCAGGACGGAGCGCAACAGCGATCGGCTCATTTTCGGCAATTGAATGCGCCTGTCGCGGGACACAAACAATCGGACCTGGCGTGCAAGATCCAATTGCTTTTCTGTTCGTTCGTCGAATTGGCTTTTCTTTCTGTTTCTCCGCGCCAACAAGCTCACGGAGCGAATCGTTGAAGCTTCAAAAAAGTTCGGATAGAGCGCAGCCAATTCCCCTGGGGTGGTGGCGGATAAACCATTGTTCCCGTCGTGTGAGCAGGGGGTGCTCGTGCGCAGGGAATTTCTGGAGGGTCCCTCCACTCCACTCTGTCGGTATCGATATGGGAACTTTTTTTGACCCGCCACTTCTGATGAACCTCCCTACACTATAGCTTCGTCGACAACATTACCGATTACACCCATATCTAGTAGCAGTACAGTCGCTACGAGCGGAAACCAGTCAAGATGCCTCAGGTAAGAGAGCCCAGAACACTACAGTCCCTCGCTTTTATTTGCGACTAACAAATTTCTCTCGCCGTAGAACGAATACATGGAAAGATGGCGCAAACTGCATGGTAGACGTCTGGACCACGAAGAACGCGCCAGGAAGAAGGAGGCGCGTGAGGGTCACAAAGCTTCCAAGGATGCGCAGAATCTTCGCGGCCTTCGGGCCAAGCTTCACGCAAAGAAGCGTCACAACGAGAAGATCCAGATGCGCAAGCAGATCAAGGCCCACGAGGAGCGCAACATCAAAACGAATGACGAGAAGGAGCCTAGCGAGCCTATGCCCGCCTACCTTCTCGACCGAAGCAACCCGAGCAATGCCAAGGCGATTTCGTCGCAGATCAAGAACAAGCGTGCCGAGAAGGCGGCGAGAGTAGGGACTCCATACACTTTGCAGGTTCTGGGCGATTGCTGACGGTGTGGTAGTTTGCTGTGCCTTTGCCCAAGGTCAAGGGTATCAGTGAGGAGGAGATGTTCAAGGTTATTTCCACCGGCAAGAAGACTCACAAGAAATCATGGAAACGCATGGTACGATCACCATTGGTTTGGACACGTACGGGAAAGCCATTGCTAACCTCTTGGCTAGATCACCAAACCCACTTTCGTCGGACCCAACTTCACAAGAAGAGACCCTAAGCACGAACGTGAGCGCACACCCACCCCCTTCCTTCTGTTAGGACTGAAGACGTTGAACATAACTAACGGTGTTAAAAAAAACAGGCTTCATTAGACCCATGGGACTGGGACGTGACCCTCAAACTCCCAATGACGAGCACTCGACTAACAATTACTACAGAGATATAAGCATGCTCACGTGGTACACAAGGAGTTGGGAGTACGATTTCCGATTCCGATTGCCTTTCCTCGCTGACATGGATCACAGGTCACTGTCAAGCTCCCAATCTTATCGGTCAAGAAGAACCCGAACAACCCAATGTACACTAATCTGGGTGTTTTGGTATGCTGCAACCGAAATTCTGATGTTTTTGATGGTACTGTGCTGACATGTTCAATGTAGACCAAGGGTACCATCATCGAGGTCAACATCAGCGAGCTTGGTCTTACCACAGCAGCTGGCAAGGTTGCTTGGGGACGCTACGCTCAAATAATGAACAACCCTGTTCGGTTTCTCTGTCCTGAAATAGTCAGAATGTCGCTAACGAATTTCTTCTAGGAGAACGATGGTTGTGTGAACGCTGTTTTGCTCACTTGAAGCCACAGTAGGCCTATCAAGGGTGAATCAGGGTTACTGACAATCTTTACTGGCGTCTGGAGTTCTGGAACCTCGAGAAAAGGGGGGGTGGATGCCTGAGACTGATAAATACAACTTGAACCTAGGTAGATGAAACAAGATTCCCATTTGTGTCTGGACAGAGATTGTGACCAAGTGATACCACGCCTTGTTAAACAACTCAATGAGCTCCAAGCCGTGTAAAGATCGGAGCCATTTCTCTCAAGCCAATTCTGGGCTTGGTGAATGTTTCATGCAGCTTCTCTCCCATCAAACGTGTTTCCCAAACTTGTGGATATTGTCATATTTGACTTGTTGGGGCTTCTCCTACCTCGTGGATGTTTACCCTACCAGAATCATCAAGGAAGCGTTTGTCAACCAGCAGCAGTACGTGGGGCGGTTGTCTGTTGCTCGAGACACCCAGGAAACTTTCCTATGTGTCACTGCTTTCAGTTGTCTTCAATCTGCCATGGGAATGTAATCTAGGGGGTTTCTCATGGCCGTTGGAGCCAGAAGCCCCTTGAACCAAGCTACCATTTCTCGTGCATATTTGATTTCCGTGGGCGTCGTTCCGCCATGATATATTAAACACGCTGTGTGGCTGTGGGCCGCAAACGAGAGGTTTATAATGTTTAGTCCTAGCAACTGTTCAAGCCGTCATAATACTGCATGTGCTGCTTGAGCTTTCCTCCTCTTACTCATCAGTTGTTGGGTGGGTGTTTCCTTACGTACTTGGAGGGAGAGATGCGTAACCTTGTCCCAAAAGCTTGTTCTTCTATTCACCTCCAGCTTTGCGCAATGGTGGAGAGCTGAGCACCCAAACAGGCCCTTCCTCAAAGCTCTGTCCTTAGTGGTCGTAGGTTATCGTCGAGTATCATGGTCTCCGTCACCGTCGACTCTACAACTCGTCCACAAGCCGGACGAAGCCATGCCATCAACCAGCACTCACCTCTGGCAGCCGAGCCGGCTACCTTCACGTACCTGCCAAAGCCCATGCGAAGGCCCTCGACTACTCCAGGAAGTACACCAACGTCCATGAAGCACACTAGCAGAACTATGACGTCCCTACCTCTCATTTTGCCCTACTTCCCAACTTATGCTTTCCAGTGAGTACAATATCTAACAGCCGAAGAACCGTTTGGTGGCTTTGAAACATTAACAAAACCATTCGCCCCTAGCGTAAGAGAGTCGCCTACGGTATGGTAACTCTTCTGTATAAGGCCGCCCGAAAGCAAGATCAGACCGTGTGGCCAGAATTTATTCTGACATGAGACAATGAATTATTCTTAATTTCATCTTCGTACAACACATCTGAAGCAACAATGGTACTGTATCTAAGAGACATGTCTGAGCGTCGAGTCGTGGTTGATGGCGGAGCTTGAAGTTGAATTTAAACTCCGAAAAGACTCTTTACCTCACCTGGTATACTCTGGAACTCATCTTGGAGACGTTATATCAAAGTGTTAGGTATCTGAGAGAGTCTACCAAGGGGTGGGATTACGTCAACCCCATCATCACTAAAGTCCAAGGTATGTTTGATGACACAGAGGCCCTTGCGAGAGCCAGAACTGATGCATTTTGCCCCAAATCAAGTGCGAGAATCCTGTCTTGGCTGCATGTGCTCCATTCCATCCCAATCTAGGTTATGCTGATTTAGAAAAATAAAGAAAGCATGGCAGGCAATCTGGTCTCAAAGTTTTGTAGGAATGATATTCAATGCCCTATAAGATGACGACGCTGTTAGTGAATGCAATGCCCTACTCGTCCTTTATCGCGATGATTACTCGAGTTTTCCGATAAAGTCATGGGCAACTCCCCCGTGAAAATGACCCAGGAGTGGATTGTCGGTTTGTGTTGGGCCACGGGTTCGGTGGATATGTTGCTGGTTAACTTGCCGCCGGCAAGTAATATAGGGGTTTCTCTAAAACTACTGCACGCCACGATCTCCATGAGAACGTAACAAAATATTGGGGAACACAGGGCGAGAGGTTAACAATTACGAACTTGGACGACGACGGCGATGGGGACTTGGAGTAGACAAGTAAGCGACCTTGGTTTGAGGCTCTTTATGGTGCAGGTGTGACACTAATTCCCAGAGATGCAACCGTAAGGTCCAATCCGCCGACAGATCCTCGCACTATAGTTGCTGCAAGCCCTGCCCTTGATCGCTTACTCGGAATTTGAGGCAGACACCACTACGCCCTCTGTCCATGCGCCCAAGTTGGATTATCAAGTGTCAAACAGCGGTGGCATGCAAGACAGATGCCGAGTGCGGTATCGCCTGTGGAAGAGGCTGGTAATGAACCATGTAAGAGTTGGCAATGATTGCTTATATACCTCCAGGGCACTTGCTACAGCTGGCCACACTACATATGTACGAACAACGTTTCAACTATATACGTGTCGAAGTAAAAGTATTTACGGTCTGATCCTCCATCAAGGCCAGTCTTTCAATCCATAAAAGTCTGATACCGCTGCCATCAGATATTGCCCCCCTTAGATGCTCTTAAAGACATCCAAGCTCGACAACGCAGTGCCAGGCCACGAGAACAGGGTGTTGGACGGGCAGCTAGAGCCCAGCGCCTGGTTGTTCATCCAAGCGGGTTCCCAATAAAAAATCCCCTTGCCATTCTTGACGCCGGCAACCACGTCGGCCACTTTCTTCACAAACGTCGTCTGTCCGGCGACGGAGAAGGGGATGTCCTTGAGGTCGCTCGGAAATGCGTACGCGGGGCTCGGGCAGCTCGTGGGCCAGTTCGTCTCGGCAACGACGATCTCTTTCCCCCACTTGTTGGCCATGTTGGTCAGGCTCGTCTTCAGCGCTGACAATGTCGCGCCGGAGCCGTAAAAAGGGTAGTACGAAACGCCCATCATGTCAAAGTCACCCGCCTTGAGCACGTTCTGAGCGAGCACGTTGGTGTACCAGTTGTTCTGCGTGTTCCAGTCCCAGCCGTTGTCGAGGTGGATCATGATCTTGGGCTTCGGGCTGAGGGTCGAGTCCTTGATGCCGTAGGACGCCGAGTTGAGGAGGCGGGCGACGTTGTACCAGTTGGACGTCTTGCCCGTGTTGAAGAGAAGGCCGGCGCGGATCTCGTTGCCGATAGAGATGATGGCGGGCGGGACGCCTGCCTTTTGGAAAGCGTTGCTCACCTCGAGGGTGTAATTGTACAGCCGCCAGCTGAGGTTCTCAATGTCGGAGGGCCAGCCCGACGGGATGGCCTGCTTGGCCGGGTCCGCCCAGGTGTCGCTGAAATGCAACGTGAGGTAGACGGACAGGCCCTGGGCCTTCGCGCGCTTCGCGAGGGCGAGGTTGTAGTTGAGGTTGTAGTCGCCGTTGGAGGGGTTGACCCAGACGCGCTGGCGGACCGAGTTGACGCCGGCGTTCTTGAGGATCACCTCGAGGGACTGCGAGGCGCCGGCGCTGCTCTTGTACTCGATGCCGGCCTTCTCCTCGATCGGCGCCGAGGACCAGTCGGCGCCCTTGTATGTCAGGGCGGCGTTGGCCGTGGAGAGGGCGAGGAGGAAGACGGAGGCGAGGGAGGCGAGCATCTTGGGCGACGGCGGCGATCGGTCGACGATGAGGCCGGCTTTTTTCGGATATCACTCGAGAAGATGGAGAGAAAGGGGGGAGGCGTCCCTTCCGAGTCGAGAAAGAAAACTGGCAGACGACGGGCAAAAACCTCCCCTTCCCCCGCCGAGTCTTGCTCCTGGGGATGATGTATACTTACACCCATCTCCCCCCTTCCGTAGCATCAACTAGACTCAGACACGTCCCATCCCTTCCTCTAATTGACGGGATCCTACGAACCCATCTCTTGGAGAATCCCCGCTTCAAGGACTACCGGAAGCAAATACTCGCCAGCAATCAGCAGTCAACACTCAGCCAAATGTCACCCTCGTATGAAAGCCGACTCCCTGTCTCCCGGTTAAGCCACCCCGTCAGACTAACAAGATCAAGAGGAGCTGACAGGCATCCGTCTGCCTCAGACATATTACAGCGAAGGGGAACCAAGAAGCGATGAACCGCTCTGCTAGCTTACCAAGCACGGCCAACGCCCCAAGCTGCTGGGCTACCAGGGCCGTTCGAGTGGTTTCCGCCGTTGGCCGTGGGGGAGTTTGACGTTTCACCGCGCAGCTCCTTGGTCAGGGAAGAATTGGCGACTCATCCAATCATGACATCTCTTCCCCACACTTTTTGCCTTTTCTGTCAACCTGGCGAACCTTTGCAGCACCCCCCTTTCCGACTGTCTCTTGGTCTCCCTCAACCCGAACAAGCGAGCTCTTTCTGCGGGCTCAACGGGCCCTCGGCTGATCAGCCTCTCAGACCCGTTCGGCATCAGCCAGCCCGCTGTTCTTAATCAATGTGCCGTCCGCTGTCGTCAACACCGCATGCGGGTCGATGGGAAAAGGCCCGAGAAGTCTGCGCGTGTGGCTCGCGCCTGGACCCGCGACGAGGGAAGAGTCGAACGTCGGGAGGGCTTCCTCCTGATGTTTCAGTGCCGAGAAGTGGCTCCGAGAGCGAAACGGTCCAAGGCCGTAAGCGCGGTCCTTTTCATGAAATGCCTGCTTCGGTTGCCCATTTGTGTGGTTGTTCACGGCTAGACCGGAAGGCAAGGGATGTTGAAATAAGCTTGGGGTCGGAGCATCGATCCGAACACCGACGACCAATCCCTCCCGCAACGCATCCTTAGCGAAATGTCCATCCTCCAGTCGACTTATCAATTCTCCGGCTTGTGGTCAACACGGAGACGGCGACATCGTTCGTGTGTGTTTGGATGACAGCCATTCACCTCAGGACTCCTGTTGTTGCCCACTACGTCTCCGTGGTTGGGCTCTTCACGTCTGGTGGTTTGAACTGGCTTCCTTCCGGATGCCGCCCGGCTTGTGATCACTGATAGTGCTTCTCCGACAAGGATACACAATTTTGCAAGCGCATCTCACACCGACGATTCATCGGATACCGGAACTCGGCTCAATTGCTACTGCAGCCCATCCCGCCCCCCCCCCGAATGCATCATTGGCATTGCCGTGTGCACTCGTGACAGCGCCGCCGCCGCCGCCACCAGCGTGCATTTGTAGAGGCCACTCCACTCGTCGACCAGCTGTGGGCTTGGCTCTCGATGCGCACCAATGGCACACCTTGAACTTAGACCTAGACAACCGTGACACCATTGCTAGCCCCGGATCTTTGCTTTCTTCGAGAAGGAGATTCGTGGAACATCACGGCTCCTTCGACACTGGGTACTCTCGTTGCCCTTGTCTTGGTACCCCACGGTTTGCAAATTAAGGTTGCGTTTCTGCCGACCACCACCAGAAAAAGCAAACGCACATCTGTGCAGCTTCAAGACCTCGTGGGTTGTTCTGGTTCAGCGGCACTGACACGATGGCAAAGTGTCTCGCGTACCACGATAGAAGAAAGTGCTATACTGCCCGGCCAGTTGTGGCCCAGCCCGTCTCTCCCGGCTTCTACTGCAAAGCCATGGTCGGCTACCCTTCGCTCGGTGCTAGGTTGAAGGGTTGCCGGGTGTCCGGGGTTCTCCTCCTTCTCCTGGCTCCCGACAGCCGTAATCTCGTAAAATTGTGAGGCCTCGGGGACGCTCCGCTGCATTGTCCCCATTCCGGCCGGCCTCCCGAGACAAATCACGCAGTGTGGAGGGTATTCTGCCTCGCCCATGATCGAGGCAACTTCACCCCCTGCTAACCTGGTTTGCAATACCTGGCCAGGAGGCAACGCAGGCGCCGCCTGACAGCGGCATAGCGTAGTCGACAAGCTATGACGTTGAAAACGCCCGTGGAGCAACATCTCTATGCATTCTCGAGACAGCAAACCTACTCGACTTCCATGCCGGGCCTACAAACACCCAGAACAGACACCGACTCCCAGCCGACATACTCGGAATCGAACAGCTCCCCGGGGAATACCCGTCGGCCTCTTCCTTCGATATCCTACCAGCCTCCCCTGCAAGAGCGAAACCTAACCCGGGATCGCTCGCCCATTTAATGACCGTTCCATACCTTGGACTCCAGATTCAAATTGCGAACCATCCAGTCAGAGACCAGAACCTAAGCAACTCAATATCAATACAAGACAACACCTTATGAAGCGAACCACTGTCAACTGAAAAAGACTTTGTGCCATCGTTTTACACTAGGAAAGCCAAACGGATCCAAGTCACCAGGCCGGATTTGTTCCCGAAAAGTGTGCCTCCGCCGTGTGTCTCTCTTTACTTTGCTTCTTGTGACAACCCTGCAGTGGGGGATTGACGTTGCCAGTGGTGTCTGAGCGCGTCAACGAGGGTCATGCGTAAAGTGTATCTTCCCCGTACAGCGTTATTCAGCGACCCCCTCCCCTCAAGCGGCATTGCCAACCGAAACGCATCAAACTGACACCCTACTTGAGGAACACCATGATCGAATGGCAGATCTTTAGCCTTGAGCAATCTTATACTTTGCTGCAATTCAGCAGTCAATGTATACCAGGTCTGCGGGCCCACGCTTCGGCGCCTGTCCTGTAGTCGCTTGCGTGCGTGCCATGACTGCGTACTGCCGCCTTCCGGGTACCATCCACGAACTCTCCGTCTCCGACTTCGCCCCCGCCTCCTCCGCTCACGGCCGAGTCAGGATGGGGGCGCCTCCGCGCCTCCTCTACACTTCCGCTCCGGTCATGTGTCATGTCAGTCGCCGGAGACCCTTTCGCATTTGCCTACCTCGGCATGTCGTGGAAGTGGGGACCCACGAGCTGCTTAACCAAAACGGCACCTCACCATGTCTTAATCCCGTTTCCCTCATCGGGTTGGGATGGTGTGTCTGCCACTCCAAGTCGTAGATGTCACAGCTACGTAGAGACCACCATCGTGGCGGGTCTAGCCGCCCGTGTACACACCCAAGCTCGCCCGCGCACTGACGCTTGAACCGCTAGCCATCTCACCTTTCCCCCTTCCATCTCTCGAATGAGAGTCTAGATCTACCGGCGACTAGGCGGTGGTAACGACGTAATCGAACACCTGCGGGATCTGCACTAAAAACAGACAACTTGGGACAGAGCAGCATTGGTAAAGCCAGAAGAAGAGGAAGAAAACAAGGGAAGAAAAAAGAGCGAGAGGACGGTTCGTCATCTAAGAAGGGGAACATGACACCGACCAGAGCTCCAAGCAAAGCGGTAAGACTTTCTGTTCTCCATCGGAAGAGCTTGCGGAGAGAATCCCTGACGTCGCCGGCCGGCAACACGTCAATCACATGGTGCGCATGAACACGATCACACCACTCCTCGGCATGTTTGCTTGGGGAGCCACGAGCACGGGGTGCGGGAACTCGTCTGAACTGGACGACACCATACAGACATCTGTCAACCCGTTAGAGGGCAAGTGGCATATCTGGCTGGGCGGCACATGGCCACAATTACGTCTGTTCACGTCGTCCAGGGCGACCCTCGTCGGGCTTGGCTGGTCGGCCTGTTACACACTAATTCGTGATGTCATCAAATTCATATGCTAGAAACCTTCGATATGCTAGTGATTTGAATATGCTCTGCCTGAGCTGTCCTGGCTGTAGAACCCCGCTATCAGCCGTTATATGTTAACCGTGTTTAACACCCGTAAACCCGTTTCCTTAATACGCTAATCCTGACCCCAAGCACCGTACCTTGTATGACCATGATGATATGCCCGTATCGTTGGCACAAAGTACCCGTCAATGCTCCATACCTTCACCCAGAGACTGGCCGTTCCCTTGCAGCTCTAAAACGCCGTTGCCCCGAAACTCACCTTTGTTTCCATGTGCATTTCCCTCCCGAGTCGTGTAGATCAACCAATTTGATCGGAGCCTAGTTCGCAAAGTGTATGGCTCCGGTTCCGTGCGTCCTATTCGCGTGACAGCCAGCTGTTCCGCTCACGTCGCATTCGCGGGGACGGTAATGCCCGCTACCGGAAAGTGCTGCGCTCTGGCAAACGCGCCCGTCAAGATTTCGATGTGGTTCACGAACGACTCGGCAGTCATGTTGTGACCCTTCTCCGCTTTGCTTTCCTCTGCAACCCAGTCTGACCCCCAGATCTCTGGTGGAATGATGGAATTCTTGTAGAGGGCGATCCGCACAGGCCAGTCGAGGTGCTGCCACCAGGGGCTGGCGGCTTCGAACTGCGAGACAATGCCCATAACCTCCCTGCGCGCGACACCGTCCAACCACCATACTGCTGATTCGTAGCCCTTGAGCAGCGCGAAGAAGCTCGCGAGAATGGTCAAGGCGCGAGGTCTCCGCTCTTCCAACAGCTCGATGAACCGCTTTGAGACCGTGGCAGGGAAAGCAAGGGCAGCACCGCGGTGTGGCAGTTTGTGAGCCCAGTTCAGTACAGCAACAGCGTGCTGATACGACTGCCTCGTTGACATGGCCATGATGGCCTCTTCGCCCCGCAGCTCCTCATCTAGGTTGTCAAGCAGCTTTCCGAAAACGAGTTTGGCGACGTCGCGTCGAGGTCTAGCTGGAGTACGGGTTGCGAGTCAATGATGGGAATGACAACACCACTGTTGCGAATCCAGGGCCAGGACGTCGCCACAACCGTTTTGACACCCTGGAACGCGTGGAACCATGAGAGTGGCAGAGAGTAGACACTGGACGGGTCGTTTGGGTCGGCTTCATCGCGAATAAAGATTCGAGTAGCGGTAGATTGGAAGGCGATGAGGGCGGCGGTGAGAAACAGAGATTCGGCGTTGGCTCGGTAATGCCATTTTGCAGGCAGGCACAGTACGCCGCTAGCGAGGAGGCCATGTATGAGTGCGACGCTCGGATAAGAGTCTTGTCATCAGGGTTGAAGGACCGTAAATGCAACGCAGACACGGCGAGCATAGCATCTGCCAAATAACTGGCACCGCCGAAAGCCAGCTTCGGAACCGTGTTCATCCAGATATCGTGAGTAGCGGGCGTGTTCACCACCAGCGTACGGGAGGTCATCGATGTGAATTGGTGCATCAAACGCAGCTCCAGAAGCCTGTTGTTGGACGTCGTCGTGGGTGATATGGATGCGGTGGATGGCAAGGTGTAAAAGGGCAAGAAGTTCATGTCCGGAGGCGAGCCTGCCAATGACGGCGTCCTACCTCGAATCGATCCAACGGCAGATGGCGAGGGTGCCATGGAAGAGGCTCTGTCGATGGGGGAGTGTGACGACTGGGTATTCGAAGGCGTTGAGGTGGTGAGGAAGTCGTCGAGGATGTCAGGGTTCTCAAAGTCGCAAGGCACGCCATGCTTGACGCAATTGCCGCATCGAGGGTGGATTTCATCGCACTGTCGATGGGCCGAGTATTAGTCGACGTGCCAGTTGGGCGTTGAGCTGGGAGAAGGCGGGGGCGGGGCATGGGGGCACGGCGACGTTACCTTGATCTTGCGCGACTTGCACCGTTTGCAACCGGCCCTCGACTTTTTGTGTGATCGCCTGGGAGGCATATTGGTGACACGCGAGGAGGGGCGGGTTTGTTTGGGTGATCAGAAGCAAGGTGGCGATCTCGTCGAAAGCTCAACCCAAGAGGTTCCCACTATATAAGGCAAAGGTTGGCGGGCTGACTTTCACGTGCCGTCAACAGAGCAACAAAAGCTCACGTCACTTCGTCTCGCGGGGGCCCAGAATTGGCAGGCCGAGGGGCATGACAGACAGGCGAGCTTGTAGAGTGATGCGGGCGCCAAAAGCCGAGAGTCTGGGCGAACCAGGTTGTCTTTAAAGGGCTGATGTAGGCGACGGGCAGTGAAGCGAGACAAGCTGAAGAGGCGGGAGAGCGGGAGGAAAAGAAGCGAAGACGGTGTCGAAGTTTCCGGGAAGACTGGGCAAGTTGTACTCGTGGAGATTCGGGTCGAGAGACCGGGGGAGAGGGGCGGTCGTCGTCGGTATGTGTACTGGGTTCAAGGGCTGCTGGCTGGTCTTGTCTCTTTTGGGACGTCCTCCACCCAAACAACCAACTGGTATCGCAGGACACCTCAAGATGAGGCAAACCGCGGGCCAGGCCGGTGCTGGGTCTGAGCCTTTTGGGTGCAAGCGTGTGCCTTTTGGGACGTAAGGTGACAAACTTTAGGTAAGGCGAGGTGAAGCAAGGTTGTTGCAGTGCAGCGTGAGGTGTGTCAGTATCGGTTTGCGGATATGAGACTGAAGAAGAAAAGAAATTAAAGCTGTTTTGTTAGCGTTGTTGGACGGCGCTGTTGCTGTCGTAGGGCAGAGGCAGAGACGCAGGAGGGGGCGGGAATTCGATGCGGTGTGGAGACGCAAGTCATTGACATTGGCCGAAGCCGTGGGTTGCGTGGGTTGCGTGGGCAGTGCAGCCACACCAAACTGGCCTAATTGTCAAATCAGATCCCCACAGTTTATAACCTCGTCCACGCACGCAGGTACAAGACGGCAAGGCAGAGGCATGCCACAAACGCAGGTATCTCTCTACTGAGCAGGGTGCACGTAAAACTTCAGCTACGCAAGGGACATTGCGTCTGTCACTGTCAATGCTCCGCCACGCCATGACCCACGGGCCACCACCCAGCGATCATAAACCACGATCCACGGAGCCGACGAGTCAAAAGTGGGCGCGGAACAACGGAATCGGCGGACGAGCCTGTGTTTGCTCCCAGGATGCAGGCTTCACTTGCAACGGTCGCGTGGCACTTGCAGCCCTGTGAACGTTCCTCAGTCGTTTTCAAAGGCGACAGGTTCTCAAGACAACTAACTGGGTAAAAACCCATCGCTCCGGCTCTGTCCGACATGGCATTTTCTCGATGTCTGACCTGCGCGTAGCATGTCGAGCTCGGCTCGGCATGTACAAGGAGCTTCGCTCGAAATAAGGTACGAGTCGGCCTTACGAACCCGACACATCAAGTTCATCGGGCCCTAGTCCTCGTCTGCTCCGGCCACCACACGCCACGTAGCGGGCCAATTGCGCGAAAGACAAACAGTCACCATGTACCAAGGCCGCCACCGTGAAAGCAGGGCAGGGCCCGGAAGCCCAACGCCAGCATACGCCTCGACCAATACCCAGGCGCAAGCTCTCGACGGCGATCTGTTCTACTGCACCATAGCACAACACCTTTCAGATCTGCTACAATGCGGCGACGGCGACAACCATGCATCGTTGTAACGAGCAACGCTCCCCATGCGCAGCGCGAGGGACGCGCCGTGCCCCCCTGCCCCCTTCCAAAAGCTCGACATCGACAACGGGGTCCCCGCTTCTGCGTTTCGCTTCATCGCGGAGGGGTAGGAAACGACGCGGCCGAGAAGCTGTGAGATTGGTCGACGCAGCGCCATCACGAGACAACCTCCCACACGGCGAATACCAATAGGGTAAGATAGGCGGGCAGATCGTGGTGGAGCGGAGAGGGGTGGAGGGGAAGTGGGCTGCGCTGCCAAAAGAGATCTCGGTTGGTATCGTTTTCGTCGTCCTCGCCGTCGAGGTATCTGAAGGTAAAACGTCAAATCCCCCTTCAGCCCTGTTTGGACGGTATCACAGCCGCCTGGTGCTTCCAACACATACTTTTACCCTCCGGCATTTCGGCCGGGAGATAGAGTCCGAAGTTTGCTTCGACATGAGTCGCGGGCCAAGGAATGACGAGCCTGGACGATCCGGCCGGGCGGGCTGCAGGAATGCAAACAGACGCACTTCGATGAAGCGCGGCAGTCAAAGGCATGTCAGACGAACGAGACTCATGAATCGAACCCGAACCCGGCCCCTGACTGCCCTTTGCTCGGAAAACGCACCGAATCCTGTCCGTCGAGCGGGTTTCTTTTGTCACCAACAGTCCGACATGACGAATCATCTTCTATAAAGCCCGTGACGAAGTTTCGACAATGCGCCGAAAAGAACGTTGGCAGACACAAAATGATACGCACACCCAGCCTTTCCATCGCCATCAGAGTCGGCTTGCTTTTCTGTGGCGCCGCGGTAAATACTTAACATACCACCTGTGACCGGATGAATGTTGAATCGATTACACTCAACCGATCTGATCTGTGATTTACCAGTGCCGAAGAACCTTGGGGGACTTGGTGGAAGCGGGTGTGAATCATATGATTTGATGTTCTCCTCCATGGTTGAATTGGCGGTGACCATGGTCGAATGAACGAGCTGGAAGAGCTGGACGATGTGGTGAGCGCGCAGGAACCCAGCACCCGTTATCCGGCCGGAGGCCCGGCCATCCGTGCGGTGTGACGGGGCGGAAAAGAGGCTGACGTAGATCTGAAGGAGGCTTGGGCTTTTCTCTCCTCCTCGTCTGTTTGCCTATTCGACTGAGCCGCACATGCAAGACGTTTTTGGTTGAAACGTCCTAGGATCTTTGCATTGGAGGTTGCGTGGGGATAACCAAGGGTATCATTAAGCGCAGGCAACGTTTAGGGTTGATCAAGGGTGGATGGTCGGTGGCCAACATCTGGTCTGTGAGCAGCATCCTGATATGGTAACAAAGTAACGATCCCCCACCCGCCCGACCGCCCGCCAGTGACCACTAGGGACTAAGCAGAGCCAAGCCTCCCTTTCATGGTTGGTGTCGTACATGCGCACCACGGTCGCCCACGGACGCCGTTTAGGAAACCCTGAAGTCGGTGGGGACCCTACCGACCCCCCGCGCGGTTGTCCGCATCTTCACAATACGCTTGACGAGAGAGATGCCATGGTGAATGTCATGCTCATGGTGTCGCAATCATAAGAGCCGGCAACCTAGGCCGACCGGGTGTGACAAATTGGAAAGTCCTCCGCTAGCAGGTCAATGTCGTTGCAGTCGGCATATGGAAAGGTGTGCGACTATGCAACGGGTTGTCTTGGAGTGAAATCAAATGGGTTTAAAGTTGTCGCCGTTCGGGTTAGCGTGCTTGCCGCTCTAAGTCCCTAAAGCACCCCAGATTGAGTAAGGAAGCCCGACAACTTGATACCAAGCCCATTTACGACCGAGATCATCCTCATTAGGCCAGAGGCTGAAGAGCAAACATAGCGACGGCTAACCAGCGAACACCACTCGTTGCGCGTAAGACGGGCGGCACCAAGGTTATATCCAGATATTTGAGTCCAGGGGGGAGGGAACAAGACCACCACCGGCGCCGAGACATGATGACTATCAAATGTAGCATTCAGCCAGCAGCTTCCCAGTTACAGTTGACGCTGATTGATCGTTGACCACTGCTGCGCCAAATCTATCAGACAGGTTGATAAAGGTACGCTGGTACCCCGGCTTTACACACGTTGCTAGGAGTCTCAGCGGGCGCACAGCTACGATTTCAGCGAGTTCTTCTCCGAAGTTGGTTTTGTTTTTTGGAAGATAACTTAACCCCCCACCACGATCATGTAAGTGTGCGGCGTTCTTGCAGCCACGTACGGAGTCCATGCTTTTTTCGCCCAAATCAGCCATGGCCAAGACCACGACCTGCAAGACCAAAAATCGAATCAGCCAGGCCTTACCTTTCGCTATTCAACATCAGCGTTTCTGTGGTCTAGAATACGTACACCATTGTTGAGGAATCTTAACCCTTGCTAACGTTGATATAATGATCGCCCTTTGAGCTTTCCGTGTGCCCTTAAAGCCCAATACTGTCCTCTTCCTGAATTCTGGCTAGTTTTTGATCGGATCTGCCCCCAAGCTGGTTTGTTAGTCGCTCACCAAGGTGAACAACGCTTGGGATAGCGCAGCTGGAAATACACGCTCGCAGCCAACTGCATATGCAATACACGATGGCTCGGATACACAGGCACCTTTAGAGATTCGATGGAAGGGGCACTTCGTCTATTTCAGTGGTCAGACCAATATCGGCGAGAGGGGAAAATGTGCCTAGTTCTTGAAAATGTTCTTGCCCGGAAATGCATTAGCTGCTGCTTGGAGTATTTAACATCTGACTTGGCTGTAAATTCCAACCGACAAACCCGTTGAACAACCAATTTATGAGTGATTTCTCTGGGCGCCCAGAAAAGAGTCGGCCAGTAGTACTCCCGAGATTCCAAGAATGGCATCGGACATGAATGTCATGGGACGATGTACGAAGGCCTGTCTATTGAGAAAACAGCAAAGTGGTCTCGATGATCGCGAGACGAATTTTCTGGGGATAGTTCCATCGGGGTTTGGCCTCTCAGTAAGGGAAGGGAAGATATGAGTTTTAGGATCTTTTAAATAGCTTTAGGACGTGCAATTTATTCAGAGACATCTTCTCAACTTCCAACAGAGCCCGACATAAGCACAGACCGCCTGACTTTGATTGACACGATGTAGGTGGGTTATTCAAATTGTTTCTGGTCGTTGATGACGTACACTCCTCCCAGACTTCGTATATAGTCAGCCTCGTTGCCCTTGTTGCTGACCCTGCTCTGGCGGCACCGATCAACGCACCGACGTCTCCCAACTCCGCCCTCCGAATGAAACGTAAGCAGCACTTCTTCCTAGTATGCAACGGGACCAAACTCTACAACACCCATCGTAACTTGAACACCTGCTGTACGAATTGTGATTATCTGAGAACTGATTACTGGGCGCTTTGTGGCTCGCCTATATGCAATTGCCCCTACGCCGGGGTTTGTGACGCTATCTGCCTCCAGGCACTGGGAATCAATGAGGATTCTGAGCTTGAGGAAGTCAAGGGCGAGACTCATGTACAAAATGGGAGGTAGGGACTTCAGGGGCTGGATGTCGAATAGAAGATGGTCATGTTTATCTTGTACTGCTGAAATAACGGCCGTTTGCATGCGACTACTTTCCACAACTTAAGTTGTATGCCTAGTGCCCAACTGCTCGTGTTTTATCTTTCAATAACGATGTGAGCATCAGTTGAATTGAATTTCTAGTAGTAACTGAGGCAAGTATCTGTATGCGGCAAATTGTTGTTTAGTCGCCAAGATACGACCTCTTCATACGTGTTTGCGGAACAACCAGAGTAAAGACCAGTGAACAAATATGCTCAATTTACACGTCCTCCCAGCTAAATTCGTCACAGCGCTTTGCCAAACTGATCACAAAATGCGGCGCTCAGGTTCAAAATGCACATATCGTTATGCGTCTTGACAGCCATCTCCGATTCCCCCGTTTTCCCACGACTTTTCTTCAGTCTAAGCGCACACTTACCCGCCGCTCGCGCCACGCAAACCCGTCGTCTTCACCTGAATATGTCCAACCAAGACGACACTGATATTCCGCAGCCAGTAACATGGCACGTGCAGCAGTGGACTTTGGCAGATTTGGACAATGGAAAACGCCTTGTGCCTATCGTCGACGGCAAATATCACGACCCAGACGCCTGCGAGGTCAGAATAGTCGCCGTCGACAACCGGCAACATCCTGTCCTCCAACGGTCGATCAGTACTGGCACAACCTTTGGACCGGCCATCGGGAGCAGTTTAAAGGGCTGAGAGCGGGATTGTCCAAGAGCACGGCTGAATTCGTGATTCGCCTCAGGGAAGCCCCTCAAGCAGGGGCATTGCAAAAATCAATTCCTTAAACGCCACTGAGTTCTCTGCTACTGTAGTCGTCGAAACAATGCGTAACAGCCACGAAGCAATGGAAGACATGCAAGCCTGCCGGCTGCTTTTCGCTCGAGATGAGCATTCGTTTCCCACCGCGGAGGTACGTTACGACTTCCCCTCGAGTACACGTATGTAACTGAAACATTCTCTGTCGCTTTTAGATCGTTGCGTAAGAGTATGGAGCTTTACAGTTGCCAACCGAGTCGTGGCGAACTCTACCAGGAACTCATAAAAGCAGCATCGACGTAGCAGGGCCTTCGTGGGGCCACTGTGAGCAGACTTAGATGCAGCTTGTTGATATGAAACGGTTGTCCCTTTGGGTTGCGATCCAAGTATTTTGCCCATGATCAGCTTCTCCAAGCCGTAATGCTGAAGTCATAGAGGAAACAAATCTGATGTGTTGAAGCCACATGTGGCCCCGTCCGTCTCGACCGATCATTTCATGGTGCAAAGCAAGTCGTCAGAACGGTGCCGGCAATTCCGCAAGCAATCGGCGATGACGGGCGGGCGCGGACAGGCGCGGTGCTGCCTGTCAGTGTCTGCCTCAAACTGACTCAACCGCTACGCCCATCAAAACGAGTAACTTGCCGTGACATGCAGGGACGTCCAAGGCAACTGGCGGACCAAAGACAAAAAAAGCATCACTACCCAAAGCAGAATAGTGTTGGAGCCCGGGCCTGTAATCGACCTGCAAAGCGCTGGTACATGCACAAGGTTCGAGACAACGTTTTCTCCAATGGATTCACGTAAGGCTGGGCGGTTCTTGTTCTAGTCCGAGCGAATACACGATGGGATGGTGCACATACACGTGCATATCTCAAGGCAGGCACCTTAACTCGTCGAAAGCTGCTGTGATGCAGACTTTAGAAAAGCCCAGCCGGAAAAAACGGCTCCCACCGGCCTCACATTACGACTCGACATATCTCAAGAAATAACTTCAAGGTGAGTGAGGACACCGTAATATGGCATCTCCGCAACTCCGCAACTGTATCGCAAGCTTGCTTGCTGGACAGACCATGGTGCAAGTCCTGGCGGAAGGTGGAAATCAAGCGCGAACGACCTTCCACATTAGGAATAAAAAAGGTCTCGTGGCCCATGTGGTCGGCGGTTGGCGTCGTTTGCATGCTGCTGCGTGTCGCAACGCTTTGCAACGCAACGTCTTGCACGGGTGAAATGCTACCTGGCCGTTCAGAGTCCGAACGGCGCGAGTAAGCCTAGGTAGGCGTCGGCTGTATTTGTCAATCTGTGTGTGAGAGGGATTGAGAAGAACAGCCTGTCAACAACAAAACACTGGCTCGGTCGCTGCCGACATGCGACACTTGCAGTGTTTGAAAAGAGGACAGAGTTGACAGGCAGGCAAGGCAGGACAAGAAAGCTTGGAGCAGGGTGAAGCAAGACTTCAGGTGAAAAGACGGCTGTCAGGGGGGTTGGAGGCGTGGTAGGAAAGGGATCAGCAGGGTGCAATCTGCAACCTTGAGCCTTGTGCTTGGTGAGTGATGAGGTAAGCCAAAATGTTAGTCATGAAGCTGACGGAGGGCCGAGGCTGGCCGCTGTGCCGACGGCCTCGGCTCCACTCTCCCGCAGTTCTCCGTCCTTCCCGTTAGGGTCCTCCCAGTCCAATCTTTGAGCGTATCACCACCATGCACCTTACAGTCTTGTTCGCAAAAATTCCATCCAAGAAATGGATATGTCAGCATACGGAACCAAGACCCGAAGTCTCTGTCCTTGCCGACCCCGAAGGAACTGTGCCGCAGCTCTGTGGTCACCTTGGCTACCAGCAGCAGTCTAGCTTGTCTTACCAACATACAGATTACGGTGTACTGCAAGCGGCAAGGCGCACACTCGACATTGTGCATCACCAGGATTTGTGATGACGGAAGCCCATCGAAACATTTTGCTCATTAACTCAGCTTTCTCAGCTCCCTGAGTCTGTCAGCTCTGGAATGAGGCGGTGTGTGTTCGGAATCGAAGGCGTCATTCAAGGATCCACGATATATAATATGATTTGACCTGCCTCACACGTGTTGTTGTAGACCTTCCAGATCAACCGATCGACCACACTTACAAGCGCGACCCCAACCACGTGAGGATCTTCTCGGCACCTCATTACCTGCCTACAGGAGCTCAGTGCCTTGCATTGCCTTGGATTGCGCCATCCCCAACACCCATCACACACACACCTGTTCCGATCGTGATTGACGACTTACCTCATTCAACCTTCGCAGCACGCTCGTCTCCGGCGACCTCAACGGGAGCCCCGCCAAAGTACAAGAAGTCAACGATAAATAGCAACAAGCTTGTTCTTCTCGACACGCACGGGAAAGCTAGCATCACCACCCAATTGAGCACCCAGAATCAGCTCATAAACTCACAAACCTGCCTTTCTTGGTCAGCAGGCGGCGCGATTGCGTGATTGATTCCCTTTCGGGGCTTGGGGCATACGAGGAACAAAGCACCGTCGTTTTTTCTCTTTTTTTTTCTCGGCCACCGGCGAAGCGGGGCAATTCCACTCAAATCGTACGGATACATAGACTACATTGTTTTCTTCATACGTAACAAGCTACAACACGAAAAAAATCGAGGACCCCGCGACTCGGTTACCGTCGACTTTATTCGCACACAATCTCCGAGCCTGCCCTTTCTCAATTTCTACTCTTCACTTGATACCCTCGGTCTTCCGTCTTCTTCAAACCAAAACTCAAGGCACCTTCCGAAAGCAACGATCCTCCTCCTATTCCACTTGCGACCCCTCCAAAGACCCCTCCAAGGACCCTTCCATCGTCGCAATCATGACCGTCCCCGCCGAGCACCCTATCGAGACCCCTCCGCGGGCGCCCTCTCCCGTCCACAACTTCGGCACCCTCGCCGTCCACGCCGGCTCCCCCCACGACCCCGTCACCGGCGCCGTCATTGAGCCCATCTCCCTCTCCACGACCTTCGCCCAGACCAGCGTTGGAAAGCCTGTCGGCGTCTACGAGTACTCGCGCTCCAGCAACCCCAATCGCGACAACTTCGAGCAGGCCGTCGCTGCCCTTGAGCACGCAAAGTACGCCCTCGCCTTCTCCTCCGGCTCCGCCACCACGGCCGTCGTACTCCAGTCCCTCGCCGCCGGCTCCCACGTCATCTCCGTCTCCGACGTCTACGGCGGCACCCACCGCTACTTCACCCAGGTCGCAAAGGCCCACGGCGTCAAGGTGACCTTCACCCCCGAGATCGAGTCGATATTTCGGCCCACATCACCCCGGCGACCAAGCTCGTCTGGATTGAGAGCCCTCCAACCCGACCCTCCGCCTCGTCGACGTCCGCGCCGTCGTTACCCAGGCCCACAAGCACGGCATCCAGGTTGTCGTCGACAACACCTTCCTGTCCCCTTACGTCCAGAACCCGCTCGACCTCGGCGCCGACATCGTCGTCCACTCCGTCACAAAGTACATCAACGGCCACTCCGACGTCGTCATGGGCGTCGCCGCCTTCAACTCGGACGACCTCAAGCAGCGCCTGGGCTTCCTCCAGAACGCCATCGGCGCCGTCCCCTCCGCCTTCGACTGCTGGCTCGCCCACCGAGGACTCAAGACGCTGCACCTCCGCGCTCGCGAGGCCACCCGCAACGCCACTGCCGTCGCTACTGCCCTCGAGGCCTCGGACAACGTCATCGCTGTCAACTACCCGGGCCTCGACTCTCACCCTCACCGCGCCATCGCCAAGAAGCAGCACCGCGACGGCATGGGCGGTGGTATGCTCTCCTTCCGCATCAAGGGCGGCCACGCCGCCGCCGAGCGCTTCTGCCAGTTCACCCGCATCTTCACCCTCGCCGAGTCCCTGGGAGGCGTCGAGTCCCTCGTCGAAGTCCCTAGCAGCATGACCCACGCCGGCATCCCCAAGGATCAGCGTGAGGCCGTCGGCGTCTTTGACGACCTCGTCCGCATCAGCTGTGGTGTCGAGGACGCAGAGGACCTGCGCCGCGACGTGCTGCAGGCCCTCGACAAGGCTGTCGCGGAGCAGCAGAACGGTACCAACGGATCCAACGGCGTTAACAGCCACTAGGAGAGAGGACGAAAACCCTGGGTTGGTGGCATCTGGAGTATCTGATCTGAAGAATACATCTCCGCGAGCGAGCCTAACGTGCCGTCGCTGAGATTCCTTGGGTGGCTGCGCGTCTTTTTTTCCATTTAACTTACGAGCTAGGGACGGAACAGAAGTTCCGTCGACAACTACTAGCATCATGATCATCGTCATATAGGGCAAAAGAGGGAGCATAGGCATATGAAGCAATTGAAATTTCTAGAACTGGAAGGGGTATTATCAATAACCTCGTAACAAACTCCAACCAGATCCATGACATCCCGGCCCATGATGCTATCGAGGAGCAGGTTCCTACCGTTCAACACGCGGCATTACTTAGCTACCAGAGCCGTGTCTCCAGTCATTCCATTTAGGTTACAAGAACGCAATGATGTAATGCGGCTCAGCAGCCGGTTTTCTCTTGGTCCCTTTTCCCATCCGATATCTCATAGGTTCGTTTATTCCTCTGCGAAGTTCAGGTTGAGGAGGTTCTCTGCCAAATTCCCGCCACCGACATTGCCATCGTTGCCGGCCTCATCGCCTTCCTCTCCCTGACCCAAGTGCTCGTTGCGCTGTCGCTGGATCTCGTTCATACCCTGGCAAGCGGTCTCGGCGATGTAATGAAGCTCCTCGAGCGTGCCACTATTACAATTGGGGAAGACGCCATCAATACTACGCTGCCAGCTGCTGGTCGCGTTGCGTACGGCCGTCTGGTACGCATTGACGTCGTAGTCCGTAACCTGCAGGGCGCGAGTGCGTGGCCGCATCTGGGTGAGGAGGTAGTCATTGGATTCCAGGGCTGGGAGGTAGCAGACGGGGCTGCCGTCCGACTGCGGCGGCTGATAATAACCAAGAGCGACTTCGACAAAGCGTTGCGCAAGCGAGCGGCCCAGTCCGCAGGGATCGATGAAGTCGAAGTCCGGTGATGACGGAGCGGGCGAGGGGGCAAGTCGTCACGAGTGTAGAGGTCGTAGCCCAGGAAGGAGGCACGGCAAGTCTGAAGTTTCGGGCAAGATTCACGGACAATCATGGCCATCCAATCGTCGTTAAGGTTGGGCCGTTGGTTCGGAAGGCCGATCCAGAGAATCTGCTTTGAGTCTTCGTTAAGATTTTGCCCTTGCTCGGCTTTTAGGTAAACCTCATTGAGGTACAGCTCGCGCAAGGTCACGCCAAAGTTGCGAGCAGCGCAGCGGAGGGCATCTGGGGTGATTTCGACACGCTTCAGTTCGAGAGCCGTCAGGAAGGTTAGTGAGACTGGCGGAGGAGGGAGAGCGCGGGCGCGCCACTCGTCCAATGTCATATTCCATGCTTTTGTTTGCTTCAGGCCTCGCGGTGGACGGTCATCGTCGGTCCCGGACAGGCAGAGCGTTTTCAGGACATCGGCATTATGTATGAGATCCCATAGACACGTGCCGTAGAAGGCCACGCGGGGAGGATCGACCTCATGGCGGCGAAAGGAGAGCACAAGATGTTCGAGATGAAGGATGGCACGCATGATGGCGAGAACGTCGGAGGGGTTGGTCCAGAGATCGACGATGGCTTGGTCGGAGACGTTTTCCAGGACGAGTGTCTTGAGTGGAAGGGAGTCCTCCGGACGGCGCGAGAAGGCGGAGAACGTATTTGCGAGGATCATCGTCGCGGCATTGCAGCGGTGGCCGACAAGCTGGAAGGGTAGATTGAGACGAAGAGAAGAGACGAATTGGCAATTAAAAAGTATTGTCTCGAGCATTTGGCGGTAGTCAAGCGTTGTGAAGGAGGCCGGAGACATGCAGTATTCGCGCTGTAGGGTCTGGACAAACTGCTTCATGGAGGGTATACGATCGAAGATGGTAGACAGGAATTCGACTTCCACTGGCAGGTAGTCAGTACCATGCTGCGAGCTTTGGTAGCGTTTGGCTGCTTACGCTCATCGCGAAGGACCATCAGGTCAATGTAAATGGACTTGCAGTGGTATCCAATCGTCTGGAGGGAGTCGATATCCGGCTGCCGGCGACGACTGTTCTTGCTTAGACGGCTGAACTCAAGGGCAATGGTCCGGCACGCATAGGGCTTGAGGAAGCGGTCGAAGGCCCTGCAAACGAGGCGCAGGTCCAAAACATTATTCCGAGGCCCTAAGTCGACGCATTGCTGGAGAATTGCATCGATCAGTTCGCGGGGAAGCAACTCCATGGCGGTATAGTAGGGGGAAACTCCGGGTGATCGAGGGGCGCTGCTTTGAGGCGGCTTCGAAGGATCGACGCGCTACTAGAGCGCTGCTAGGGTTCCGTGAGCAGCTCGATGACGACACGGAGTTAAAGCAGCCCTTCGACTTTCGGTGTGGAGGGCGACGGCCCGATTTGGTCGACGATGGCAGTTGGGGGGATTGGATGTTGTCGAGGTGAGTGTTGGCGATGATGGAACTAGCGGTTAGAAGCGAGACGGGACCTGTATGGGACAAGAAGGTCCAACTGCCCTGCGACAGGGAGCTTGGGCGCCGCGGTGTTCCTTCGGTTTGCAGTGTGACGTGCGCTAACCGCAGCAGGGGTTCACTCGTTAAGGGTCCGGCCCGCATATCCTTCCATTACGTTAGTGCCATTTAACCACATCTCACAACGCCGGCGCTCAGGTTTGTTGGAGGAAGTTCAGTCAAGAAAAAAGTCTGGCGTCTATGTTGTCCCCGTCTGGTGCAAGCAGCTTGTAGTGAAAAGTACGAGAGACTCCATACGGTGTTGAATGGTTCAAATTCATCGGCGCTGTCTCACCTACAAACCTTGCTGCTAGCTCCTCCAGATTATTGACACATGACACGGGCATGTGCTTTTGTCCCATCACGCCGTTGGCCTAGACTATGGATCTAGTCCTCCCAACCATACCGCCGAGCAAACCACTTGACAAAGTAGACCAACCCAAGGAGCACCGGCACCTCGATGAGGGGCCCGACAGTCGTGGCAAGCGCCTCATCTGAGTCAGGCCCGTAGGCTGCGACGGCAATCGCGATGGCCAGCTCGAAGTTGTTGCTGGCTGCTGTGAAGGCTTGCGTGCACGCAAGACCGTAGCGGAACCCTAGTTTACGGGCCACGAGGAGCGTCGCCGAGAAGATGACGGAGAAGTAGACCACCAGCGGCGCCGCCACTCGCACCACGGAGACGATCTGGTGAACGACCTGGGACCCTTGAGAAGCGAAGAGGACGATGATGGTATAAAGGAGACCGATCAGTGACCATGGCGCCAAGATGGGTATAACCTTGGTGTTATATGTCTTGATGCCAATGGTATAGATCAGTGACAAGCGGGTAAAGATGGCTGCACCAAGGGGGATGCCCAGGAAGACGCCCACTGCGGAGGCAACCGTCGAGTACGAAATGGTTGAGATGCTATTGTCCTGGCCGATGACGCGGATGAAAAGTAGCGCAACGGGGGCGAAGAGAACTATTTGCAGAAACGAGTTGACCGCTACGAGGATCGCGCAATAGTCGCCGTCTCCTCTGGCCTGTAAAACTTGTCAATATGCATCGATATCCATAATCTCGAGAGGTTACGGACCAGGCTTGTCCAGATCAACACCATGGCGATACATCTCGCGATTCCGACGAGTATTAGGCCATTTCTCAAGCCCTCTTTGTCCGGCAAAAATGCCCATGACAAGGCCAACTGCACTCACATCGTCGGTCAGTCGACAGCCCGCTTTCGGAAACATTCCAGCTACTGACCATGAATAGAGGTGCAACAATCCAGTTGATGATTATACTGAAGCCGAGCTGTATCCAGATCTCCCGGGTGCGGAAAACGTCGTGCAATTTCTCGTACTGAACCTTGCACAGAATTGGATACATCATAACCAACAGACCGATTGCTGAATACACTGTCAGAGCCTGCTGCCAATGTATGGGGCCATGAATAGTTACCTATAGGTACTGATACTCCGACGAACTTGCCCTGTTGAAGCGCTGGCCCGGCGTTGGAAACAAAGTTACCTAGGAGAATGCCTACTAACATTGCGAGAAAGATCCAGACGGCCAGAAAGCGATCGAGGATACCGAGGGAGTTGAATATCGAAGTGACTTGGGCGTCTTCGTTCTCGGGGTTCTGTTGCTGCTCGACATCGCGGTCGATACCGCTTTTGGCCGGCTTCTCGACAGTATTGTTATCCTTGTTCAACTCGTGCTCGCGCACGATTCCGGAGGAAAGACTCGACATCTCAGAACATACAGAGAAATATTATAAATTAAAAGTATTCGTGGGGAATGACGATTGTTCCAAAACAGGCCTCGTTGTCTTTTCCTCTTCTTTCGTGGCCGTGAATGAATGGGAAACGGGCTCGGGGGCAGCGGCGGGTTTTCTTCCCGCAATTTTTCGATCTCGACCAATCAGAGCAGAACGGTGACATTTCACTCATGAGCTGTGTTGCCACACCGACTAGTTTCCCACTCACTGAGACTTCGTGCCATTGCCAAAGTCTTACAAACGTTTCGCCTAATTATTGAGCATGCCAAACCATCAATTTTGGTTTTGATCTTCAACTTGGAGCACCTGTTCGCTGACTTCAGTTTGGGTTTCAGCTACTTGGTGTTTTGAAACCTAACATTTGCGTATTGCTTTCACAGTAATTCTTTATAAGGTCAAACTTTTGAGGAGCAAGTCGAAAGTCACTGGATTCTGGTGATCTCTTACTGCACGCGAAGTCTACAAAATCGATCGGAGCAGATGCAGAATCGGTCTATCTATACTAGTCGATCGCTTTCATTGGCGATGAGAATGCGCTCTTCTCGCTCCGAGTTGGAATTATACCCTCCAGCTGGCTGAGATAGATTCAGCCGCAGCCTCATTCATGCGCCATCCACATTAGCTTAATACAGCTAAAACTCTCTAAGCAAATCGTGGTTCATTATCCATTTGGAATCAGCCAATACGCTCTTTAGCAGGGAATTGTGAACAAGTTACTTTCAAGGAACATCCCTACGGACCTTGAAATGGTAAAGAACGAACATTATGACCTCCGTAAGTCAAAAAATAGGGGGTTATCCCCGACAGCCCGGGCAAACGGTTGATTATGCGAAATGACTAACGGTTAGAATCCTACACGCTCCTATCCCGATCAGCACTCTTGAAATGGAGCACCTGTGCGAACACGCTGCGGAGGTTGTGCCCAAATATTTCCCATTTTATGCAAAGTGTTGGTAGGATTGTCCATACGTTATGAAAGTATAACTATTGTAATCTATCTCTGGTTGGCGATCCGTCTACCTTGATCCGCCTCGCCTGACTTTCGAATAGCTTCCCCGCAGTGGTTTTCCATGCATCCCTAGACCGGAAGCCGCGACGGAGAGCTGGGGAGATCCCAGCTCCGGGAGAAGGAGCACCGGCCAACGCCGATGACATGGTGGTAGGTGCATCGGACGGGGCTTTGTATCTCTCGGGCCGAGATAACTTCCGAACTACACTTGCGAGCTGTGCCCTTTCATCCCGTGCCTGGGCCCCCCCGTTCTGCCTTCCTGATAAAAATTTCCTTCACACGTTGGATCAGTAGACTTTTTGTTCTTCTTTCACCACGACACTTTTACTCAGCCTAGAAGCTTGCCCCCCGCCGCATGGCACTTCAAACACTCCGCGTCAGCACATTGGTCTTTTGTCCAACATTGTGACGTTGGGGTGTGGAACTCGATCTCCTCATTTGCAACGTCGTCATTCTCATATCAGCGCAGCGCCAACTGTGATAGGATGACGATCGCCGTTATCTCGAATGAGGATGGGCCATCTCGATCTTCTGCAGCACCTCTCGACTTGGGGCTTCCGACCGCTGCCATGTCTTGCGAAGCGCAAATAAAGCATCCGACTTGATTTGTCGTGCTTCCATGGTGCATTGGTGTCGTTTCGGATTCGACCTCGCCAAGAGGCCGCAGTCGTGAACTGCTATCGAGCCAAGCAATCAATCTCGGCGCCTCGCAAGTGCTAGGCGCTTCTGCTCACAGGATTCTGGAGACGCGCAGCTGTGAATCATCCAATTGTCTTGCTAACTCGAGGACCATTTTTTGACATATGTCCTTTTTGGACAACGGCATTTGTGTGTACAGCAATGGGCTTCTCTCTGTGCCATTCTTGCTGAAGGAAAATTTCAACGTGCCAAGATCAAAATCTGCCCTCTCATTACCAAACACCTATGTTGCTCTACTCTCGATAGCTCTGGTGCATGAAGAAACGGCAACATCTCACGTGATAATCAACGACATGTCAATTGCAACATGATTGAGCCGTGAATGCGGTTTCCGGAACCTAGACAATCCGGCCTGCTTTGCAACGGACCTTTCCCACGGCGAACTAGGTGTAATGAAGCCCCTTCGGATGGGAGCGCCTCAAATGAGACCAAATGTCGACTCCGCACCAATCTGTCTAGTCCCGGTATTACTGTGCAGCCTGCCCGGCTCACCGCCAACAAATTGCGGCGACAAGGCTCGAGAGGAACGAACGCCGTCCGCGTATCGGCCACTTTTCGCGACGGCCAACCGGGAAGTAAGAGATTTCAGCTTACATGTTCATGATCTGATGATGATCGTGCTGGTGGGGCCAAGGGCTTCAGGGGAAGACTTCGTTAAAGTGGCTTGGCTTCCAACTGATTTTGACGACAGATCTGGGCAGAATGCAAGGAAGGCTCCTCACCGCCAAGCGGAAAGCTCTAGTTCTCGGACGCGCGAGCATAGCTTCCCAGCGCCATCCGGATCCACGAGCCTCGCTCACGGACATTCTTAATTTCTTCGAATTGTTCCAATTTCCTTCTCCTTGTTCCTTTTTGCCGACGAAGCCGACAAAGTTGCCTGCTTCATTCTTGGAATTGACTTGAACTCTTCCAATGGACCGTCATATGCTCAATGGCCAGACGGGAAGAGGCCCGTTCATTGAAAACCCATTCAGCCTAGCACCTTTGCCCCCCGCCCCCCCCAAGGATTCCCCCCAAGGCCGGAGGGTTCGGAGAAGAGGGATCCCTCCAGGCAGCTACAAAGCTGGGCTGGCAGGGCAAGGCCCTTGGGCCCTTACCTGGGCAATGATGGCACAAGCCGCCTTGGGGTACAGGTGGGAAGGTTATTGACGAGCTAACGTTTCCACTCCCGAACAGGGGCCAGTAGGCATGGTAATTCGAGCAAGTCAGGATTGCGATGTGCGGTTTTGACAGATGATGGGCGGAACCTTGGATGCTGCTGCCCTGCTGGCGCGAACCCAACCAGCTGGGCGCTGGTACGGTATTGCAAGTCAACCGCATCGGACACCCGGGTGAGACATGACTTACCACTTGGCCGAGACTTACATCCATTGTGACCCGGACAAAGGGCCTGGTTGTCGATCTTTTTCTCCCCTGAATTCCGGTTGTTGCGGACACGAAGCCTGTTCAGAGCCACTACGGCTGAAGGACAATAGCCTCGCTGGCCCTTGCGAACCGGCGACACAGGCCCGACTATGATGGATGGGAATATGTGGCACTTTCGCAGATGCCAGTTGTGGAATTTTTAGCGAACGGGCGTATGATTTCACTACCGCCGGTTCTAAAGCACGCATCATTAGTGAATGCACAAAATTGAATCGTTGGTCATTGAAAACCAACCTAAACCGAATTGCACGTCTGGTCCGGACTATTATGTGACGTTTGGCCTCGGAAATTCAGGACCCCCACCGTTTTTCTCTCATCTGCAGTGCATTCGTCGTTATGCAGGTGGCAGCTGCAGCACCTGCAGCGCTTCACTATCGGTCGCATTACAACGTACAGCAGGTCAAAGGAGAGTCCCCATGTATGCAGTCCACCTAGCGACTTGAGAGAGTCTCGATGCTTGCCGCGTCTGTCCACGGTGCCCTGCCGTGTGCCGATGAAGCGAGCGGGTCAGCAACGGCCGGGCCGTTTGATCCTCCTCATGTATTTATTATCCGCGCCGCCGCGCGATGTGCCAGGGCAAGGCCAGACGAAAATTCGCCCGAACACTTCATCGCAACGAACGGGGGACAACGGACTTCAAGGGCGAGCGTTTGCGGGTGTCAGCTTTTCATGCAGGCGCGAACCGCTGCCTGGTAGCGCGTTGAAAGTTTGTTGGTGTGCTGTGCGCCTCCGATTGATTTTATTGCTTAGGGGGGGCTCGATTTCGTAGTTGGGCGACAGCTTGCTAGGCTGAGCCTTGGAAGACGACGCCGCACCGCCTCGCCACGCTAGCAGATGCGCTGGACGAATCCCCTCGCGATCGGCGAGACACGCTGGAGCCGATGGCGGACGAGTATGGTCTTAGCCAGGGGCTGCCCGGTGGCATGGTGGGAAGCCAACCGCCAACGGGCAGACGCCCAAAGTTGACCGACGTGTGTTGGAGGGCGAGCACGCCTAGTCGCAGACCCAGGGAGGTTCCTCGAGTTCGTCGGCAGGTCTGGAGATGAATGGGTGCGTGTCCGGGGTATTCAGGGTCTTTTGGCCGACCGTCGAACCTTTTCGTGCTTGGTGGTTGGAATGTCAATGTGCACTGACTGGCGTTCATTGCCGGTCTGTACAGTGCCGCAGCAGAAACCATGCCTCTGAAAATATGTACAGGTGCCCGAACAATGAGGGCGGCCTGGTACAAGAGGGCAGGCACACAATGGAGACGAAGAGGGCCCCTCTCCTTGCAGGCATCTTTCGGTCTGCAGGGTCTGACCGGGGCCAAGGCAGGTTTTCTGTCTCTGTTTGTGGGCCGGCACTGGCAGACAGCAGAGGGTTAAAGGCGGGCTCTCGTTCGTATTAATCCCCGCAGGCGCTGGTTGATCAACCACCCTATCAAACCTATTCGACGCCAAGGAGAGAACAGCTAGTTTCGATGCGGCGCTGTACGGGAAGGGAGGGGGGTTGGGTGGTCCTTTTGGCGCAGAGTACTTGAGAGGACGAGATTACTCGTTTGTCTTGATTCGGGCGGACCTGGCACCCGTTGCAGTGCCTCGGGCGTTGCTCACGGTCACACATCTCGCACGCATTGCACGGCAGAGGGGGACCCTGACTCTGCACAAACCTTTCCTATTTCACATCAGACCAGACGGAGGCGAACGTTTTGTTCTAGCTGTTACTGCTTCAGGCACAGTACGGCGTCTGTGTGTTGGCGCGGCAGCTGAGTTTTGACATCGTCTTATTCTCGTTGGTGGGGCGCATCTGTCTAATGATTGATTGCAATTTAGTCTGACGGCGCCCGCCCAGCCTTCTGGGTTCGTGGTCTCGCAATCTTGCGGCTTGGTGGCGGTTGGTTCTTCGTCTCTTCTTTGGAGAGAA